>PVJS01002314.1:0-85800 GCA_004027185.1 Glis glis | reverse complement strand
TTATACTTTATTTTGAAACCGTGTCTCACGAAGTTGTGGAGGGCCTCACTAGGTAGAGAGAGAGAGAGAGAGAGAGACAGGGAGGGAGAGAGAGAGAGAGAGAGAGAGAGAGAGCTGAGGCTGGCCGCAAACCCAGATCCTCCGGTCTCCGCCTCCCAAAGTACTGGGATTACAAGCGTGCGCCACCACACCTGGATAATTTACGGCTTTCTATTATTGCTGTTGTAGACTTATTGAATTTTATGTTTTTTTTCTTGTTATTTTGATTTAATTTGGGGAATGTAAGAAAGCAAAGGAAGGTTCACAAGGTACTCACATGAGCAGAAACTCCCAGCATCAACTTTGAAGCAAGTAACAATTTACCTGAACAGACATTGAGAATATGACCATGGAGGACAGGAGAAGGGTTAGATATCCAGGAACTGGACATGTCGCCTGCCACATCACAGTAGCAAGGGCTTGTAAGATGAATTTCATTTACTGTAGATAATGTCTAAAGCTGGAATAAAAATGTGGAATGAGAGGGAAGACGCCAGAATGGTATTCATTCATTCAATCTTCTAATGATTATGGATCATCATGTTTTCCTTAGTAACTGAATTATATACTGGACATATGTTGGTCAGCAGAAGTGGTCCATTCCTACCTCAAGACAGTAATTGAGTGAAAAGAGCAGATATTACTCAAAAAAGTGACACAAATATATGTGTAACTCCTTTTTCTGATAACTGATATCAAGGAAGTTTAATAATTTCTTTATGTGATTAAAGTATGCCACTTAATAATCCAAGAGGTCGTAGAATGTCACCCTGAGATAGTAACAACTAAGCTTAGACGTAAAGTGGACTAGTTGAGAAAGAATGACGTGCAGGCAGGGGAAAGAGCATGCGCAAATGTTGTAAAGTGGAGGGTAGACTGAGCTTGCCAAGAAATGGAAGAAGGTCAGAGGACAAAACTGTAAGCGTGACTGTGCAAGGAGGAAAGCCCTTATTATTTACCTTTTTGGCCTACATTGCAAATTATGCCCCTTAGGGCACAGAATTTTATGTAGAAGGATGCAGAGTCCCAGCCAGAAGACAGGATGAATTCGGGACATGGTACCATAGTCAGTCTAGAAACACTAGGTCCAAAGCAAAAGACAGAGTTCTCAAGTATCAACAAGGTGTAGTTTTCCTAAATCTATTTTTCTAGTTATCATTATTGAGAGATAAAGAATCTACAATAGTAGAAACATTTCTATACTTCTGTTTTAAACAAATCTCTTTGTTTCCAATGAAAATAACAGACTGGAAGGAAAAACTCAAGAATCCAGAAGAGCAATCAAGATGAGGTTATACCAATAGAAGAGAAAAACTGAGAGTAGAAATGAATACAGAGAAAAGCAGATGAACTTTGAAAGACTTTTAGCAGATAAAATTGCGGGATGGTCCATTAGAATGGATATTGTACATAATAGAAATATGTAAAGGATGATTTACAGGCAAGAAGTGTAGTTCAGGAGGAGTCTTCTAGACTCGGCTACCCTGTACTTTAGTTTTAAGATATGAGAAGTCCCTGTAGTATTTTAAAAATGCAAGTGGCACATCCAGATACACATTTTTGAATGAGTACTCAGAGAAAGCTGGTAAAGCTGAGGTCTGATTAAGAGGTTATTACAGTAAATGGGGTCAGAAATGATGGGGACAATAGGAATAAAAATATTAAATGCACTTCTGAGTGGAGTGGGAGGAAGATATTATAGGAACATTCCCTATAATAGGTTCCTATTTGCGTGGCTGTTTAGAAACAATGAGATGGGATTACAGACGGAATAATGCTCATGTTTTGGAAGGCAGAGTGTCTATATCACTCATATTGTTCATGCCAGATATTTGGTGCTTGGAAAATTAAAGGGAGATGAGTAGTTTTGTGTTGTTCTTAGTGGAAATGTAATTGACCAAAAGTCTAAATCCTTAACAAGTCAGCTACTACAGCCTCTCTTTTTCTTCCTGTAAGGATTACTAGCATAATAGTTGAGAGAAAAAAAAAAAAGAATGTTTTGCCTAACCATGAGAAATCAGTGCTTTCATTTGAATGTAATGTCTTAGACTGGATATGGGGCCACGTTCTGAACACACCCCACCTTCTAGTTCCAACTTCTTTTGTAGTTAGGATAAGAAGAAGCCAAATTCAAGATAGAATAGGCTTTCCTCTGTACAAGATTCACTTGTAGTTTTCTCACCAAAGCCAAACTCTATGCAAACATGGTTGAACTTTGGGTTGTTAAAAAAATTTCTTCTCTTCTTGGGTTCATCATATTGATAATAAAGGAAAACATTGTTCTTTCCCTGAAAGTCAAAAGGTGTCATTAACTTCAAGTAGGTGGTTGGAGATACTGATCTTGTGGTCTCAGGAGAGAGACCAAGGATTTGAAGTCTTTCACAGATATGTAGTCCTGGAGGCTATATTGTCAAAGAGAGATTAGAAATAAATATGAAGCTATGGTCCCCATCCTCTAGAACAGAACTTGATCCCTAGGAAGAAGAAAGGAGAAGAAAGAAAAATGAAAAGGAAGGAAGGAAGGAAGGAAGGAAGGAAGGAAGGAAGGAAGGAAGGAAGGGAAAGAAAGAAAGGGAAGTAAAAAGATAAAGAAAGAAAGAGAAAGACACAAAGAAAAGAAAGAAAAGAAAAAAGAAAAGAAGGGCATTCACAGAAGGGCATGAACTCAATAATTCAGGTAAGCAATTCCTTTTAACACTCATACTCTTATGACACCAGTCACAGATATCATGTCCCTAATGAATTAATCAGCTCTCAGTTGCAGTCTTTATATTTTCTTTCACAGTCTGTTCTCTGCCTATAATCAGTTTTTTATCAAGCTTGGAAATATATAGATATTGTCTCTGGGAGCACACTGCTCCAATCCCACTACTTACCCCTGTCTCTCCGGAAAACCATGCGCCAGCACATCTGCTCTATCTGCGAAGGGCAGCCTGGTTCATCCTGCATGTGCTTATGGATTCTTATCCATAGTGGAGAACCCAGCCCATGTGACAATCCATGTTGTTCTGCCAGAACTTGTTCTGTTTCTATTCACTATAATCCTTAACACTATTTATTACTCAGTCCAAGAAATTGGCTTAATTACAAGGTCAGAATAGGGAAGAATCAGTAACAGGCTTGCATTACTACACATCAAGGATAAGGGTTAAAATCACATTGTTAAAAATTGGATGAAAAGGGAACCCCGAGACATGTAATAGAGGTTGATGCATTTTCCAAGAGAGGGACTCAGGATTTCAACTTTTTAAACTTTAAAAGTGCCCTTCTGCCCTGTGTCAGGGGGAAATTGAGACCAGAAAATGACTGGTTCTCAAACTCAAGACAGTTGTTTTCTATCCTGGAATGGCCTAGCTCCCTCAAAGCCAGATCAGGTGGGAATCAATTACAGGTACTGTTAAGAGAGACACACTCAGAAAGTTTCAAGACCCAAAGAAAATAAGGTTAAAGGTGAGCTGGTACTTGGTGTGAATAGCAGGGACGAGGTGTTTCTTTTAAAAGGGGATGTGGCAGATATTAAGGAGCCAGGGGACTTCCAACACCAAAGGAAAAGGGTCATTAACAAGGGAGCAGAAATCTTGAGAAAAGGAGCAAATAGCATCTGGAAAATTGACAGTACTCATTTTAAGAAATCAGATTTCTCAGCTGCAAGTAAAGAGGTAGGGATGGGACCAAACAGGGAGAAATGGCATAGTATGAAGGAAAGATTGCAGGTGCAAGGCACTGGGAGAATTTCACTCCTGTCTGAGAGGTTCAGTGCAAAAATAACCCCAGGTTAGAGGGCAGCTGCTCCCCCTGGTTCAAGGTTAGAGAAAAATAGCTTAGGAGAACTTAGTATGATACATCCCTGCCTAGGTATGTGAAGGCCCCAAAATCGACGTGCATGATCCATTCGGAATTTTTTAAGATATAGCCATTTATTCATTCGTTTAGATATTCATCCATTCATAAACACATGCTATTACACCGTATGGGAGACATAAACAAGTTATACACACAGCACGTCATGGTAAAAATAGGATAAATTGTGGCGAGAATGCACACAAGTTGTAGCCTCGGGATGGATGTCAGAAAAGGTTTCGGAAGGGAGATGTGCCTGAATCGATTCTTGAGGTATGTGCAGAAGTGAGAGAAGTAGCAGCAACTGCCAAGACTCAGACAGGTGAAAAGTACAATAAACTAAGATATCCATGGAAAATAACATTCTAGTGACATATTTCTGGAAAGTGATGTGGCAAAAGTAAAAAATAAACAGGTATGTATAGCCAAGCAGGAGACTGAATTCTTTTGCTGCCACCTACTAGCTTGTTAAGTTTGGTCTGAGATCAACCACTTGAGTCGATTATTTTACCTGTAAATAAGAATGTTACCATTTCCCTCACTGGATTTTTTTTTTAATTCGTGCATTGTAATCAAACATCATGATGAAGTCTAGCGTGATAGAGGCACACATGCACATAGCACTTGGTGAGCCCTCCGCCAGCTCTTGCCCAACCCCTTCACCCTCCCTGTGCCTGACATTGTGATTGGCACTGATAAATATGTGTATATACAACATGTCCATTGAAGTGCTTCCCTCATCTACTCTCCCCCAGTCTCCCTCCCTTAAGTTCCCTCCATCACTCACCTAGACTTTCTCCTCCTTTGTCTAGAGTCCTTCCTGTATTCCCGTTTCTCACTGGTTTCCACATATGAGGGAAAATATCCAATCTTTCACTTTTTGTGACTGACTGACCTCACTTGGCATAATATTATCCAGTTCCATCCATTTCCCTGCAAATGACATAATTCTGTCCTTCTTTGTGGCTGAGTAGAATTTCATTGTGTGCATATCCCATAATTTTGTAATCCATTCATCTGCTGATGAACACCTAGGCTGGTGCCATAGTTTGCCTATTATGAACTGTGCTGCTATAAACATAGATATGCATGTGTTACTACGGTGGTCTGATTTCAATTCCTTTGGGTAGATACCCAGGAGAGGTATAGCTAGGTGCTACGGTCGGTTCATTTACATTCTTCTGAACAACCTCCACACTGATTTCCATAGTGGTTGCACTAATTTGCAATCCCACCAACAATGTCTCAGAATTCCTACTTCTCCACATCTTCACCAGCATTTGTCATTATTTGCCTCACTGGGTTTTGTGAGGATTAAATGAGATCTTATGTATAAACCCTTGGACACTGCCTGTCACAGCTCACCCTGTTCCTAGGATCTATAGCTCCGGTGATAGTAAGGAGATGCTTATATAGCTATAGCATGTCCCGTGAGCCCTCCTTTTGCTTCTTTCTGACAGTCAACAATACAACACTGCAGCTATGGATGTTGCTCCATGGACAGAGATGTGGATTGGATTGTTGGAATAATTGGAAATATTAAGGAGATACTGGCCAGGTTAGATGCACTTCAATAGTGACTGCCAGGGGTGAGTGACAGGTACTGGAGGATCAGCAGAATGAAGAAGGTAGGATGGAGGGAGAAAGTAACACAGGGGATTGCTATGGCAATGCGGTTTGTGCATGCTGGAGCAGTGATCATATTAAGAAACTTGGTAATAGGAAAGAAAGGGTGTTTAACATGGAGTGTGTATGCAACAGAAGATTTGATGTTTTAACTTTGGAAATTTGCTGGTTCCGTTGAACCTACTTAGCCCAAAGGACTCTCTATAGCCTTGAGTTTACAGAAAAAGAAAGCTTCTCTATGCATTACATCATCATAACCTGAAAAGATTTCCAAAGTACAGAGACATGCTGACACTACACTGACCCAGAAAGTTTCTACTGGCATAACAGTGGTGCTCAAAATCTGTAGAGTAGGTTCTGAGGAGCTGTGCCCTCATACAGGGTCTGAGGTCCTCAAAAGAGAATTTATGGCAATGCACACTGAGGACCATCAGGCTAGACCTGGAGGGCACTAAAGACTGCTGAGTGTCTAGAGCAGGGGATGGCTCCTCTGAGCTGGAGCAAGTTAGTGGCAGGTTGATAGGATAGAATCTGACTGAGTGCTGCGAGGGAGAGGAAATGAACTGCCAGATGTCCCTCTTGTCAGAGAGGAAAAAGTAATTCCTCCGGAGCTACATGTCCTCATTTTTAAAGAGGCATTTTCTATAGCTATTGTCCCATTTCCTTTTCTCTCATTCTTTTTCAATACCCCAATCAGGTTTCTGTTGCATTACTGCACTGAAATGGTTGCTGGTGAAATCCCTTATGCCTTCCAGTTTGCCCAACCTAATGATAGCTTCCTTGTCCTCATTCTAAAGTCTGTATTCACACTTAACACAAATTCCTCCTTGATTGCTTTTCCTTTTCTTTCGTATGTTTGTGTGATATCATTGTTTATTCTATTCTGCTACCACCTTTTCAGGTTATCCCATCCCATCCCATCTCTCATCTGGATGACCCGGGGTGCCCAGAAATCAAGAAAGGAATAATTTCTTTTCCTTTCTTTTTTCTTCCCTTTCCTTCCCTACTTTTATTTGCCTTTCCTTTGCTTTCTCCATCTGTTTCCTTTCTCTAGGTCAGTTGATTATGGTGTAAAATTCCATCTCTAAGTCAGGTGTGGTGGCGGACACCTATAATCTCAGTGATGGAGAGGCTGAGACAGGAGGATCACAGGTTCGAAACCAGCCTTAGCGATTTAGTGAGACTCTCAGCAACTTACTGAGAACCTGTTTCGAAAAGAAAAGAAAATCGGTCTGAGGGTATAACTTGGAGGTAGAATGTCCCTGGGTTCAGTCCCCAGTGCCACACACACACACACACACACACACACACACACATACTCACACAAATCCATCTCTATGTTTATGGCACTCAAATTCTATCTTAAGTCTTGAACTTTCCTTTTTCCCTAGTTGATTTGCTTTCCCTCCAATTTTAACTATCTCTCACAGCTACCATGTCTAAATCAGAACTCTCTATTCCCCGAACCCAAAATGTCGCCATTCCTTTGTCTTCCTGGTGGCACTACCATCTCTCCCTTTGCTGGGCCCCATGCTTAAAAGTCTGCATCTCTTGGTTATATTCCATTGCCAGTATAAAAGAAAAGAAAATTTTCTCCTCTGTAAAATATTACACAGGCCTCAGGGTCTCACTCTGTCAGTGTCTTGATGTCACTGTTCTCAGCCCCATGACCTCCAAATATCACTTCACATATGCTAATAGTCCTGCTCATGGCCGTCAATGTTTCTTCCTTACTCCATTCAATATCATTTCCTTCCTTAGTCACTGTGCTGTATGAGGATTTCTAGATATGTTTCTACTAACACTCTAATGATTTTTAAGGATTTGATTCAATTATCCCTACCTGAGATAAATTTCTTAGACATTATTCGCTTTGTTAATTTTTATGGCTGTGTAGTGTTTATGTCGTTAGAATATATCAGTTTGTTTCTACATCCATGACCCAATACACATTTCAGTTGCTTCAAATTTGGGGCTTTAATAGAAAAAATTTAATTTAAAAAATTATTTTTATTAAAATAATTTAATAAAAAAATTCAAGTATATGTCTGTGTAAGGACATTGATCATCAGTTCCTTTAGGTACATACCTAGGAGCTATATTTCTGAGACATCTAGTGATGATATATTTAACTTTTCAAAATGGTGCACCTTTTTTTTTTTTGCAAACAAATGGTAACATTTGTTCAGGACAATTCCAGTTATAGTTTTAAGAGTGAATCTTAAAACCAAAAGTACAAGTCCTCAAAACTAGTTCTTTTTTTAAAGATTGTTGTGACTATTCTAAATATTTTTTTCTATTTCACTTAATTTTGAAATCAGTTTGTTAATTTCTTTGGGAAAAGCCTATTGGAGTTTTCTGGGGTTGGGAAGATTGCATCAAATCTATAAGCAAGTCTGAGAAAAACTGTTATAATATCAACATTAAGACTTGCAATTCAACAACATACTCTTAAATTACTTAGCTCTTTATATTTTATTTATTTATGTTTTGATACTGGAGATAGAACTCAGGAAAATTTTCCCTCTAAGCTAAACCCCCATCCCTATTTTATTTTTTATTTTGAAACAGGGTCTCACTAAGTTGCTGAGGCTGTCCCCAAACCTGCGATCCTCCTGTCTTAGCCTCCCAAGTACTGGGATGACAGGCATGCGCTACCACTCCCCACTTTTTATTTAGCTCTTTTTAAATTTCCCTTTGCAATATTTTAGTTAAGTGGGTAGGCCTTGCACATATATTTTATGATTTGAATTGAGAAAATTTCAAAATCAATATTGCATATATTGGTATCCAGTGGTGATTTTTTAAAATAAATGTATACATTGTAAAATGGTTGGAAATCTATTTTTAAATGTTCCTAAATGTTATTGGATATTATTTTAACTTGAGTTTTCAAATTTAATTTTCCAGTTGTTCATGGTAGATATAAAAATTACTTTTATATTAATTTTTAATGTGTAACTAGTAAATTTTTCTTAGAATCCCTTCTTAATGTGTACACACAACCATATCTTCTGCAAACCAAGATAGTTTCATTTATTTCTTTCACATTTGAGCATTGTACTTGTTTTTCTTGTTTCATTGCAAGGGAAGGATACCCAGGACAGTGAAAGCATGAGCACTGATAGACACGGTGGTCCTCCAAGCTCAGGGAGAAACTGTTCAGTCTCTCATGCACACGAACACACACACACACACACACACACACACACACACACACACACATGGGTTGTAGATGCTGATGTGTGCAGAGACCTTTATCAGGATAAAGAATATCTATATTCTTAGCGTGTTGGTAATTTTTCTTTCCTTTTCTCTTGTTTTATTTAAGCCATCATGGGCAAAGATTTTCTATATATTCAGAAACAATCATACACATTTTCTCACTTATTCTCTTAACACGATGAATTATATTATTAATTTTTCAAATATTAAAAACTCCTACTCCCCAAATACGTGCCAGCTGTATTTGATAGCCACAATTTAGTGATTTTCTTTAGGATTACTATATATTTATTTATTATTTTCTACAACCTCCCAACATGTAATATACCACTTCATATAGTTATGTATCCTTCCATACAGTTATAATTTTACATCTATATATGTTACAATCCCTTCAAAATAATATTATAATTTTATGTCCAATACCTATATGCTTCCCTAAAGGATATTTTCACTGAATGTAGAATTCTGAGTTAATAGTTTGTGTTTTTGTTTTTATCACTTTCAAAGTGTGGTTCCATTCTCTTCTGATTTTTCATGGTTTCTAAAATATTGCCAGCACGGGATCATATTGTTTCCTGTTGTCATTTGTAATTTTTCTCTTGATGATTTGACCTTTTGTTCTTTACGTTTGACTCTCAAAACTTCATGATGTGATTTTGTGGGTTTACTCAGGATTAATTTTGATAGTATCTATCAAGCATATGTTATATCTATAAATTATAATATTTCATGATATATGGACAATTTCATTATTCCTTTATACAGAGTTTCAATCCAATACTTATAGCTGCTTCTGGGATTTCAAATAAATGTTCATTGGACCATTTGATATTGCAAAACAGGCATTTGAAGCTCTGTTTTTTTTCAGTTTTGTTTTTTTTTCAGTTTTGTTTTTCTGTATGTTGTTTATCTTGCATAATATCTTAATGATTTATCTTCACTTATTCTTTTGTCCATTGTCTGTTTCCACCCAGGTGAAATATTGGTATTACTTTTTAAGTTAGTATGTTTTATTTTTGAATTGTGGAATTTCTATTTTTCTTCTTTTACCTACTGTTTTTGTAAGCTTTTATTCCATCAAACACATATTTTGTTTTTCTTCATTAAGAATAATTTTAACAGACACTCTAAATTTTTTGTCTGGTAGCTCCACATCTGCTTCCTCTCAAGAGTCCGTTGATTTTATTTCCTCTTGAAAAATCAGTTTCATTTTTTTTACATACTTCATATGTCAGATAATTTTGGATCATATGCTTGACAAGTTATGTTGTAGGTATTCAGGATCCTGTTATTTTTCCTCTGACGAGCATTGTTTCCTTCTTCCAGCAGGTTATCTTCTTACTGGATTTAAAGTGTCAACCGCATGTCTTCGGTAGTAGCTGTTACCTTAGATGAGCTATTCTTGAGTAGAGGTGCTATACGTCTATTCTGCAAACACATGATTCAGAGACCTGTCAGAAATGTCAATAGACAGAATATGGAGCATCTTTCTTTTGCTCTTCTCTTTTTAATGTTTCCCACACGCTACTGTTAGTTCCCTGGCTTTAGGTTTTTGTTTCTCTGCATCATAAAGACTTGTTTTTTACACCAATGACCTCGCCATCACTGGGCAGGGCATTTGGCTTCCTCTTATTGTTGGCCTAAGTCTGTGCCTCTGGGAAACTTCTTCATAACACCCCTCTCAGCTGCAGTCTGGCTGCTGCTCTTCATTCCAAGTGAATTCAGTTGGGGCTTACTTTTTCATTAGACTATCATAAGTTTTATTTCAACTATTTTCCTACTGCTAGAAATGGTATTATTTTAATTTCAATTTCCAATTGTTTGATTGTTGGTGGTATGCAGTAACTTAACTGATTTTTATATTGTTCTTATATTTTGCAAAATATTTTCAAAATATTTGTTAGAGAATGCCTTCTGATCTTCTAGAAAAACATTTATGTTATCTGCAAATAAATTCTCATGTTCCAAACCCTATTCTTTTCATTATTGAGAAAAGTCGTGAGACTGAACATCTTTGTTCTGCTCTCAATCTTAGGAGAAAGCATTTTTTTTCATATTCTATGTTAGATCCTCTTGGTGAACTCACCCCTTTATGTTATGAAATATTACCTCTTGTTCTAAAATGTACTTTCTCCGCTATGAATAGAACTAGTCCATTGATCTCTGCAGTACTGTTTGCACAGTCTGGTTTTTCTCAGCATTTTATTATTTTTAAGCAATTTTTGTTTGGCTTGATTATCTTCACATCTTTTAGTCTCTCTATTTTCTTCTATCTTGCATTATTTCTGACTCAATTTCTGTGATAATGCATATTCTGTTTCTCTGTTATTAAACATTCTTCTGTTCTCCAGCTTCTTTAAAGCCTTTTTACCTTCGCTTTGTTTTGTTTTGTTTAGCATTCATGTTTCACAAAGCTTCTTGACTATGAGGGTGCATAGTTTGCATCAGATTTGAAAAATTCTCCGCCATTATTTTCTCAAAGTATATTTTTTACTGTTCTTCCACATTCTCACCTCTCCATTCCTTCTGGGACTACAATGACATATTTTAGACTGGGTGCTTAATACTATCCCACAGGCCACTAATACAATGTATCTGTCTTTACATAATTGGCTCTATGGTTCATTTACAAGTTTCTACACTCTTTCTTCAAGTTCACTCATAATTTATTTATATTTATAAATTATAAATTTCACTCATAACTTAACCTGTAATTAATCCCATCCATTATGTTCTTAATTTCAAATATTATATTTTTAGCTCTAAAACTCTTTGTTTTATTTTCAATATATTTGCTTTCCATAATGTGCTCAGATTTTTCTATATTTCTTAAACCTATGAAGTATTTTCATAATGCCTGTCATAAAGACATGTTTTACCATGTCTCATATTTTTGTGTCTATATGTAGTGTTGTTGTTGTTGTGGACATATTCTCCTGCTTATTTGCATACCTGGTAATTTTTGATTGAATGCCAAATACTATGTGTCATGTCATGTGTTGACAGTTGTTAAAGTTTATCATATTTTTAAAAATAAATTTGGATTTTGTTCTTATACAAGTAAAACTTATTTGCTTCTTTCAGTAAAATATCCCCAGCCATGTTAAGGCTTCAGGGTTTTTTATTTACATAGTTCTGTTCTTTGTTTTGTAGTCATTGTTGTTTTGTTGCTGTTTCCCTATTCCTTTGCAATGGTTCATTGGTTCATCTTTTGGTCCTGAAGTTTTTTCTTTTCACAAGGAGACCTCTCTTCAGTTACCCATAGCATGTATGCATCTATCTCTTTCCCATCATTTTTATACACTACATAATCTAGTCACTAATCTCTCCCCTACTTTCCCCCCCTCAATCTACCAAGGCAGTCAGACTCTATTTATTTCATTCATCCTTGCACTGTAGTCTGAAAATTTTCTCCAAGTAACAGGTTGATGAATTCCTAAGATACATTTCCTACTCTTTAGTTGTAGGTCACAGTCTACCTTGCCTCTCACCTATTGTCTGAAAACCTGTCTCACATACTTTTGTCAGTTTATACTTTTTACAGTAGGAAGAAAATTCCAGGTATAGTTAGTTGTTTCTTCGTGGGGAAAATTGGAAATCTCAGGGTCTAAATTGCTGAGGCTGGCCTCAAACCTACAGTCCTCCTGTTTCTGCCTCCCAAGTACTAGTATTACAAGCATATGCCACCACACCTAGCTTAAAGCAGCATTTTTAGTCATGCCTCTCCAGGTATTCCTGTATGAGGCCAAAGTAGAGAAATGCTGTGCTAGAGAGAGAGGAGTATATTGGTAATAAAAATGAGGGGGACAATCACTAGAACTATAATAACTTTGAAGTTTATAAGCTGAAAGGTGATTTTCAACAAGTACTGCAATATGCCATAAATAGACAAAGATACTATATTGCATCAGCAAGAGCTAACTAATTTGAATAAAATTAAACAGTAAAATTTCATGAGAAAAGATATAAAATTAGATTTCCATTTTGTCTGTTTAGTGATTCAAACATCTCCCTTAAGACCAAGTCCTTTGATGTGGACAGCCCTGCTACCTCGTTATTAGGAAAGTGGCCTTTCAACACAAAGGAGGCTCAGTTTAGGGGTGTGGGGAATGTTAGATGGTATGAATCAAAGCAGACAGGAGATTGTAAAGCCATACAATTAAAAAAACTAGTTTTAGAATAAGCATTACGGGTTAAATATTAGACCTATGTTTCCAAATTTTTACACATATAAGACTCTGCTGATTAGTTATTAAAATTTATCCTTTGGGACTACCCTTACTAATACTGGGCAGGGTTACAATATTTACCAGGGTTAATAGCCTTTTCCTGGCTCTCAAAAGTGGAATTTCAGGGAGCAGGTGAGTTTTATCAGGCACGGGGGACTATTGGGCTCTTCTAACATCTTGGTAGGTGTGCTAACAGACCTTGTGAACACTCTCAGTTATTGTACTGACATAGTTTTCCACCCACCCTTATACCCTTTTCCTTAGAGCAGAGCTTTATTTGGATGAATCTATTGGAAAACAATTGCTGTTTTCAAGTGGCATGTGGAGCTGTTTATTTCAGACAAAATATTCGGTCATAACACTTGCACTGACAGGCATTTGGGCAAAGTGAATACGCCTGCTAGCCTTGAGGATAATGAGGATGCGACTGGGCTTGTGGCAACTCAGGGCTCCATCGTCTGGATTCTGCTGTGCAGGTCTATTCACAGTGACAGCCTTGGCGAGAGGATGACAGAGACAGCATTTGATTTGCGAGGGACAGGGTCATTTGCCCACAGTGTGGGACTGGTTGGAGAAATGACCCCACCCCCTGCCTGGCATTATAGATGTTCCAAATAGAAAAAAAATATATATTTGATAAAGGGAAAATTTCAAGTTTCTCATGTGTGATTATATTAATCTTCCTAAGCTTACATATCTATAGATAGACAGTCATGAAGTACATTGTTTATTTCCATAGTTGATGGACCGCATATATGATATGTATTTCCAATAAGTTCAATTATGCTAGAATTGAACAACTCCCATTGCTTAGCAAAATTGTAACCCTCCTGAAGTCACAGCACAATATATTTCTCATCACTTTATGGTGATATTGGTGTAAAAAACTATTGCATTGCCATTTGTATTAAATCATAGTACATACATTGATGTACAGTACATAATACTTGATATTGAACAACTGTTACTTACTAGTTTATGTATTTACTATACTATATTTTTTAATCATTATTTTAGAGTGTATTACTTTTGCTTACAATAAAGAAAAGTTTACTGAAAAACAGTCTGCCTGATTAGCTGGAAGCCCCCTCATCTACCTCCTGTTTACCATGTTTCTGGATTGCATCAACAGGCCACATCAAATGATTAATCTATTTCAAGCAGGTTTCTGTAAGCACACTCTATCATGTTTGTGCAATGACAAAATCACCAAATGATGTATTACATGTATTTCTTAGAATGTATCCCTGTGGTTAAGCAATGTATTAAGTATAAACATAGACACACATACACACACACATACACACACACACACACACACACACACACACACACACACATCATGAAGTGATCCCATAGTCCTGTCTTGGGAAATTTCTAATTTTGGTGAAATCAGATTTCCTTTCTAGACCAGTCTCCAAATTTCTAAAATTAATTGAAACACCTCTGTTTCCAAACTCTTTTCCAGTCTTAACCTTCTAGGTGGTCCTAAATTTATTATAATTCATTTTTGAAATGTTATCACTAAAGTCTCTATTATTTAAATATGTACTGAGATTTCCAATTTTCCTCATGAGGAAACAACTATACCTGGAATTTTCTTCCTACTATAAAAAGTAGAAACTGATAAAAGTATGTGAAATAAGTTCTCAGACATAAGATGAGAGGCAAGCTAGACTGCGACCCAAGACTATAAAGTAGGAAATGTGTCTTAGGGATGCATCAGCCTGTCAAGTGTAAGGAAAGAGGTATCAGCTATATGCAATGTTTTCAAAGGAATGTGTGAATGTGTGTGGGGTTGGGAAATTGAAAAAGACAGAAACTTCACTTATACTGTTTTGAGTCCTTGTTAGGCTGTGTAGTTGAATATTCTTATTATTTACCATTTTAGATTTTAGTGTTTACATCTTCAAATAACAGATATACTATTTGCATTTTAAATATTTTATCTGTGACTATTTTAACTAAATAATTAATTGTAAATGTTCAAATTCATTTTATGGTAAAATGAAAAAATTATAAAATAAATACCACATATTACCATCAAATTTTAACAACTGTTTACATTTTGCCTATTTGTCTTGTATTATTTTTTAAATGGATATAGATAAAATTGAAATGATGTTGTACATATTCTGCATAATTTGCCAAAGTTAACTACCATCCTTAAAATGATGACTCCAAAACCATTATGTATTTTAAATTATACAATATATAGTAGTAACCCCCCAAAATAATATTGAAATATTGTTTAGCTATTTCAAATCATTTTTAAAAATCTTATGCATGCTTGTAATCCCACTACTTGGGAGGCTGAGACCGGAGGATCCGGGTTCAAGGCCAGCCTCAGCTACTTAGTGAGGCCCTCTGCAACTTAGTGAGACCCTGTTTCAAAATAAAGAATAAAAAAAAAGGGCTGGGGGTGTACCTCGGAGGTAGAATGCCCTGGGTTCACTCCCCAGTATCACACACAAAAGAAATCTTATGTAGGACAACACTACAGTTACATATTTAAAATTTAGATGAAATATTTTTGAATTTTTAAATTTTGTATTAAATTTATTTTAGCTATACTTAAAAATATGAAAATTATACATATTAATATGGTATTGTTATATATTGATACATGTATACATTATGTAATATTTCAATCAGGTTAAACATATCAAATATTTACCATTTATTAATGGTAAAAACTTTCAGTATCTTTTTCCTTTTTGAAATGTATGATATATTATTGTTGTGTGTAGTCCCCCTACTATAGAATAGCACATCAGAATTTCTTGCTCTTCTCTAACTATGGCTTAGTATCCACTGACCAACTTCTCTCTATCCCAACCTCCACTGCTGGTAGCTACCATTCTACTCTCATCTTCAATGATTAGATTCCATATATGAGTGAGATCATGTTGTATTTGTCTTTCTGTGCCTGGCTTATTTCACTTAAAATAGTGGTGATATCTAGCTTCAACTTAACGGTGAGCAAAAGTAAAAAGACACCAGAGGACTGTATTCTGGATGATTACTAAAGAATATACTCTATAAACTGTCTCTTCAGGTTGGGGCTTCTGGCATGGTATGGTAAAAAGCACAGAAAGTCCCCTGCTCAAAAATGTTAAAACTTACTGGGCATGGTGGTGCATGCCTGTAATCCCAATACTTGAGAGGCATAGACAGGAAGATCACAGGTTTGAGACAAGCCCCAGTGATTTAGCTAGACCCTCAGCAACTTAGCAAGATCCTGTTTCAAAATAAAAATGGCTGAGAGTATAGCTCAGAGACAGAATGTCCCTGGGCTCAATTCTCAGCACCAAAACAAAACAAAACAAAGAAACAAATAAACAAATAAAAACCAGTGAAAACTCCACAAAGTTATTTGAAAAAAGCATATATAAATTTCATTAGTTGAACAAAGGCAAAAGACACATTGAAAATCAATTATGCAGAAAAGCTACTAAATATTAGACAAAAACAGTAGGAATCAATAGTATTTTCACCTGGGTCTGTTCAAATATGAAAGCAAAATAAGAACATTACAGAATAAATGAAAACTGAAATAATTAATTGCTAGCAATCCAACCTTGAAAGAAATACTAAAGGACCTACTTAGTCAGAAAGCATGTGATACCAAACAGTAATTACAAAATTCACATAAAAAGAAAACAAAGGGCACAGAGAAAGTTAATTACGTAATTAGTAATAACAGTATAAGTGCTCAGCTTTTTAAATCTCTCCTTTAACTGATTAAAAAAGCAATTATATAAAATAATAGCCACAGAATGTATTTCTTTGACTGTAGCATACAGAAATAGAATGGATTTTCCAATAACAGCACTATGAAGCAAGTGGCCACAGAGCTGCAGTGGAGAAAGGAGTCGGGATTCGATGACTAAGAGGATGACAGTAACTTGAACTCAGAAACAAATGGAGAGAAACAGAGATGGTAAATAAAAATCATATCACAAACTTTATGGATATTAAATATGTAATTTCCATGTTTATTTTATCAGCTTCCTTAAATGATACATTACATAAGGTAATAATCATAATATACTAAACTTAATAATACATAAACTATATATAAAAATTATAACACACAAAAGACCTAGTGCTGTAGTCCAAGGGTAGAAAGCCCTTGGGTTCTATCTTCAGTGCCAAAAACAAAAAGAGACAGAGAGAGAGAAAAAAAAGTACTAAAATCTTAGATACAAATCCAACTACATGAAGAATAACATTAAAAGTGAATGGATTGAGTAATTAAATCATAACAGAGATAGCCAGATAAGATTTAAACACAACCTCAAGGGGAGAATACATTGAAAGTAAAAGAAGAGAAAAAGAGACAGAATGGGCAGAGCTAAATTTTTTATATTAATATCAGGACAAAGAGACAATAAAACAAATTGTACTAGAGATAAGGAGATTTTATAATTCTAGAAGAGTCCTTCAGCAAGGAATGCAATTGCAAACGTATATGCACCTATCAAAAGAACTTGAATATACAAAAAGTCAAAACCCAACAAAAGTGAAGGAAGAAATAGGCAAGTCTACAAAAATACCTGGACATCAACATTCCACTTCCAATCGTGGATGGAACAACAAGGTGGATGATCATGAGAAATGGAAGATTTGAGCAACAGAAGGCATAAACACCAAAGACTAACCCACCTACAGGAAGCAGCTACAGGATGCTATAGTAAAAAGCAGCACATTATCCATTCTTTTTGAGGGCACTTAGAACATTCTTTAATATAGCTCATCTGGTAGGGCATTAAACAAACCTCAGTAACTTTACAAAGATTGAAATCACTTAAAGAAAGTTCTCAAACCACAATGGAATTAAATAAAATATGGGTAACAGGACATTCAGGATGCTCTCAACATGCAAAAGAAGAAATAACATGGGAAATTTAAAAATATTGCACATGAATAAAATTCAAAACATCTTTTTACCAAAACTCATGGGATGGAAAAGAATTTACAGGGAAACTTATAATAGCAGCAAATGCTGATATTGATAAAGAAGAAGTATCTAAATCTAATAATCTAAGCATCCATATTATGAAACTGAATTAAAATGGCACTAAGCAAGCAAAAAAAATGTAGACTGGACATTAATGAAAAAGTAAATAGAAAGAAATAAAGGGAAAATCCAAGAAACCAAAGATGGCTCTTTGAAGAGATGCATGAAGTTGACAAATTTTAGCTGAAATGATGAAGAAAAAAAGAATAGAACTTAAATTGTTTAACTCAGGATCAAAGAAGGAACATCAGTACCAACCAACCACAGAGAACAAAAACAAAAATAGTAAGAGGAAGTTCTGTAAAAAAATTATATGAAATAAATTAGTAAACTAAATAAATTAGCAGTACTCAACAAGACACAAGCTGCTGATAATGATGAAAGAAAGAATGAAAGAAAGAAAGAAAGAAAGAAAGAAAGAAAGAAAGAAAGAACTCAATATATTAGAAATAAGCAAAGCAATTAAACTAGTAATTTTAGAACTTCCAACAAAATAGAGACCAGGGATAATTGCCTTCATTGGTGAATTCTGCCGTGTACATAAGAAAGAAACAACATCAATCCTTCATGAAATCTTCATAGAAATAGAAGAGAAGGGAACACTTCAAAGAATCCCTGCAAAGCCATTATCACTAACAAAACCAGAAAACAGCATCACAAGAAAGTGACAGACCAACGTCTCCTATGAAGATACTTCAGACACAAAAATCCACAAGCACCACTGTACTAGCAAACAGAATCCAGCAACATAGAAAAAGAATTGTACATGACTAAATGGGATTAATCTCTGGAATTCAAGGTTCATTTAACTCTGAAAATCAATTAATATAATGCATAATAAAAATATAATAAATCTCAAAAATGCAATTATCTCAATAGATGCAGAAAAGGCATTTGAAAACATCTAACACTGATTCATGATAAAAACATTAAACAAAGTAGAAATAGAAAAGACATTTTTCCCCAACTGATAAAGGAATCTTAAAAAAGAAAAAACTCAGAGGTAAAATCATACTTACTCTTGAAAGCCTATACTTTGTCTAGAAAATTAGAAAGAATACAAAATATTTACTTTCATCACTTTTATTTATAATTGCACTGGAGGCCAGGGAAACTATGCCCAAACTAAATAAAATTAGGAAAAGAAGAAAAGAAGGGGGAGGAGAAGAATAAGGATAAGGAGGAGCAGGAGAAAGAAAAGGAGAAGAAGGAGAGGGGGAAGGTCAAGGAGAAGGGGAAGGAAGAGAAGTAAAATCTACCTCTAGTTGCAGAAGGACAATACAGTATTTAGAAAATCATTAGGAATCCATAAAAAGCTACTAATGCTAGTAAACAAGCACACTAAAGCTGTAAGATCAATATGGAAAAGCAATTGCATTTTTATATTGTAGCAATAAACAATTCAAAATGAAATAATGGAAATATTTATATTGTAATAAAATAAAATTAAAATACTTAGGAATAAAATTATAATAAATCAAAACTTAGACCCTAAATAATCCCAAAATATTTTTTGTAAAAAAATTTAAAGAAACCCTAAAGAGATGGAAAAGCATCATATGATCATGCATCAGAAGATTTAATCCTCAAATAGATATATAAGTTCAACACAATCTTTATCAAAACCCAACTGATTTCACAGAAATTGACAAATGAATATTTAAATTCATATGGAAGTTCAAGAGACCTAAGCTGGCAAAAATAATCTTTTAAGAGAACACAGTTGAGTGACCTCAGTTCTAAACTTGCCAAAATATACAGTAATAAAGACAATGTGGTAGTTAAATAATGATACTGTAGGTCAATAGGATAGAATTATAATACCAAGATAAAATTATACATCTGTGGCAAATTGATTTCAACAAGTGTGTTGAGGTTCAATGGGAGAAAAATTTTCTTTTCAAAAAATTGTGCCATGACATCTAAATATGTAATATGCATCAGAATCATTAGAATGAAGTTACATGCCTACTTTATACCATAAATAAAAATTAACTCAAAATGCATCACAACCCTCATCGTTAAGGTAAAAATTTAAAATTATTAGAGGAAGACAGGAATAAATCTTCATGACCTTGGAATAATAACTTTTTTATATATGACACCAAAAAACACAAGCAACAAAATTAAAAAAAAAGTTAATTATACTTCATCAACATTAAACGCTTTTGAACTTCAAAGGACACAATCAAGATAGAGAAAAAAGAAGCCAATGAATATGTGCAAATTATATATTTGATAAAAGACTTGTCTAGAATAGAACAAAAAAAATCTCTAACAACTGAATAGTGAAGGACAGATAATTAAATATTGGGCAAAGGAACTAAATAAACAAGATATAGAACAGTGCAAATTATGTTATGTGCATGTAGAAATATGTAACAAGTCCCACCATTATGCATAGTTCTAATGCACCAATAAAATATCTTATATGAAAGATATACAAACATCCAACAAACACAGAGAAAATGCTCAACCATTATTCATCGGGGGACTAAAAATCAAAACCATGCTGAGATATCACTTTATACCCATATGATGGCTAAAGTCAAAAAGGTAAATAATAATGCACATTCACAAAGGTGTAGAGAAATTAGAACCCTTGTTGCTGGTGGGATCATAGAATGATGCCTCTACTTTGGAAAAAAAGTGTGGTAGTCCACAAGTTTCTCATTTAGCTACTTAAGTTAGAAGTTATATTGATTCAACAAGCATTTCTGGACTATCTGTTATGGACTAGGAACTTTTGCTAGCCTGCAGAGTTATAAAAATGGATTATAAAAACAGGTTTCTGTTTCTGAGCACCAACTAGTATTTTAGAGAATACCAGCCAAAACATCAAAAAGGAACAAATGAAATATATTTAACAATTTATTTGCAAAGAACAAACAAATGGCTCAGAAGAAGGAACACTGATTTCAAACTGCTCAGTGGGGAAGGTTTCATGAGAAGACTGTGTTGAAAAATAGCTAGATTGAAATTAGTATGCAAGAGCAAAAAACCATGAAGACACTAACATCGGCAAAGAATAATTTTTCAAAACCACTGTGGCTGCATAGTCATGGGAAGACTAGAAATAAATTACCCAATGGAAGCATATCTGTGCAGGAGAGAATCATCAAATTCATTTTATATTGTAAATCCTGAATATTCATATTATCCTTCACAGATAAGGGAGTGAATATTGCTCTGCCCTGCTTTGCTGGATTTCTCATCCGGGGAAGAGAAACATAATGGCAGAAGATGTGCCATTAGTTTAGCTTTAAGTCAAGGATCTGAGTGAACAGGGGGCCAATCTCCCTTTCCCATAGCAATAAAAGAGGTTTGCACAAGTTCTCAATGAGACTTTCACTAGGAAGTCAGAATCAGACAGCAGAAACTATAACTGTAAGTCGTGGGTTCTGAGACATTTTCCATTTGCAAATGCCGAAAATGTGCATCTACTTTCTATTTTATTCTATTTTCCTGTGGGATTTATTAATAAAACCCCTTGCCTGCAAAGGATCTATAAAGGAGCTGAGTATATCGATAATCAATTAATGAGGACATTAAGGCATGGAAGGACCCCACAAGTTATGGTGGTATGTACCAAAATAGAAGCATAATGAATCCTGAGGAGTTGAGGGAAAGAGTTTACATAAGAAGAAAACAATGATTAAAGAGCTTGGAAGAAAATTAAACCTTGAGGTGTAAGAATTCAAAAGTTTTAAGTATTTGATACCTTCAAAACAAAGAGTTATAATTCAGATGCATTCTACACAGGGTTTTAGAACTCTAAACAAAGAGACTGAGTGGAACTCTTCTGAAAGTAGAGTGAACTTCATCTTGATGCGTCACCAGTTTCAGTATCCTTTGGGTGGGGTTTGCTCTACATCTTTCTATAATGCTTTTAAAAATATCAAAGTGTTTAAGAATTCATTAGAGAGAAAGAAACCTAATATCCATCCAGGGGAAAAAATAGTATTTTAATTATGCTCTGTCCTTGGATTCTGCCTGTTAACCTGGAAACTGTGTTGAAATCCTGAAGGAAATATTAATTCAGCCAGCTCTCATTTATACATCGTGAACTTTATCCTTTTAATTGGTTCTGTTAATAGCATTCATTTTAAACTTGAAATCAGAGCTGAATGTATAAAGCTTATCCACACAGAATCCTGAGCTGTATGGATGTGAAGTGAATATTACGCATAGGCAGACATGGCCTAAAGTACAGGAAAATCTGTACCTTAGGAAGAACACACAATAAGAGCATGCAACTTCCAAGTTAATCTTTGGAGTCTGGTGGAACATGAACACTCAGGAATCATGGCCTGGCTTATGGTAAACACCCAGTAGGCCCCAGATTAAAGTGTGATGACGTTTCAATGTATTCGAACTGAAAATTCTTCATATTCATCTAATCTTATTTAACAGCATTATTATCACCCCAAAAAGAAAACTCATATCACCAGCAGTCACTTCCTACTCTCCTATCTCCTAGATCTGTTTTCTGGTTCTACATACTTCCCTATTCTTGACATTTCATATAAATGGAACTATGCAGTGTATAGTCTTTTGTAGACAGATTCTCTCCCTTAGCATAATATATTCAAGGTTATTCTATGTTGCACCATATATCACTTTATTCCTTTTTTATTACCAAATACTATTCTATCCTATAGGTATAGCAGTCTTTGCTTATTCATTCATCAACTGATAGATTTGTGATCCATTCATCTATTGATGGGCATCTTAGCTGGTTCCAAAGTTCGGCAATTGTGAATTGTGCAGCTATAAACACAGATAAACATGCATTAGTCTGGTAGTTTGGTTTCAGTTCTTTTGGGTAGATGCCTAGAAGTGGTATTGCTGGATCATATGGTAGGTTCATTCCCATTCTTCTTAGGATCCTCCACACTGTTTTCCAAAGTGGTTGCACTAATTTGCAATTCCACCAACAGTGTATTAGAGTTCCTACTTCCCCACATCCTTGCCGGCATTTGTTGTTGTTTGCGTTTTTAATGATTGCTATTCTACTAGGGTTAGGTGAAATCTCAGGGTAGTTTTGATTTGCATCTCTCTGATTGCTAATGATGTTGAACATTTTTCATACATTTATTGGCCATTTGTGTTTCTTCTTCTGTGAAGTGTCTAATTAGTTCCCTTGCCCATTTTTTGATTGGGTTGTTTTTTTAATGGTGATTTTTTTAAGTTCTCTATATATTCTAGATATGAGTCCTCTATCAGAGGAGTAGCTGGCAAAAATCTTCTCCCATTCTGTCGGCTCTCTGTTGAGGTTCTTGATTGTTTCCTTTGCTGCACAAAAGCTCTTCAGTTTAATGCAATCCCATGTATTGATCCTTATTTTAATTTCCTGTGCCTTTGGGGTCTTGTTGAGGAAGTCTTTACCTGTGCCTATGTGTTGGAGTGTTGGACCTATGCCCTCTTCAAGTAGCTGCAAGGTCTCTGGTCTGATTTCTAGGTCTTTGACCCATCTTGAATTGACTCTTGTACTAGGTGAGAAACTGGGGTTTATTTCTATTTTTCTGCATATGGTTAGCCAGTTTTGCCAGCACCATTTGTTGAAGAGGCTATCTTTTTGCCAGTGGATGTTTTTAGCCCCTTTGTCAAAAATCAATTGACTGTAGGTGTGTGGATTTGTTTCAGAGTCTTCCATTCTGCTCCATTGGTCTGTGTCTGCTTTTGTGCCAATACCATGCTGTTTTTATTACTATGGCTTTGTAGTATAGTTTGAAGTCAGGTATTGTAAGGCCTCCTGCATGGTTCTTGTTGCTGAGAACTACTTTGGATATTCTGTTTTTTGTTGTTGTTGTTCCACATGAATTTAAGGACAGATTTTTCTATGTCAGTGAATTTATTTTGAAACCGGGTCTCACAAAGTTGCAGAGGGCCTCGCTAAGGAGAGAGAGAGAGAGAGAGAGAGAGAGAGAGAGAGGGAGAGGGAGGGAGAGGGAGAGAGCGAGAGAGCTGAGGCTGGCCGCGAACCCGGATCCTCCGGTCTCCGCCTCCCAAAGTACTGGGATTACAAGCGTGCACCACCACGCCCGGTGAGATCTTTCCATCTTCTAAGATCTTCTTCAATTTCTTTTTTCAATGTCTTAAAATTTTCCTTGTAGAGGTCTTTTACCTAATGATGTTGGCTGTGGACCTATTGTATATTGCCTTTATGATGTTGAGGTATGGTCCTTCTATTCCAATTCTCTGCAGTGTTCTTATCATGAATGGGTGTTGGATTTTGTCAAATGCTTTTTCAGCATCTATTGAAATGATCATGTGATTTTTGTCTTTAGTTCTGTTTATGTGGTGGATTACATGGATTGTTTTTTGTATGTTGAACCAGCCTTGCATCCCTGGGATGAACCCGACTTGGTCATGGTGTATGATTTTCGTGATGTGGTTTTGAATGTGCGTTGACAGTATTTTGTTTAGAAGTTTTCTGTCTAAGTTCATAAACAATATAGGCCTGTAGTTTTCTTTTCTCGAGCTGTCTTTATTTGGTTTTGGTATCAATGTGATATTGGCTTCATTGAATGTATTTGGGAGAGTCCCGTTTCTTTCTATTTCATAGAATAGATTGAGGAGTATTGGGATTAGTTCTTCTGTAAATGTTTTATAAAATTCACCTGGGAAACCATCTGTACCTGGGCTTTTCTTTGATGGTAGTCTTCTTATTTATTGCTTCTTCAATCTCTTTGATTGCTATTGGTCGATTTAAATTTTCTATATCTTCTTGATTTAACTTAGGAAGGTTGTACATGTCTAGAAATTTGTCAATTTCTTCTAGGTTTTCTGTTTTGTTGGAGTATAGTTTTTCAAAGTAGTTTCTGATTATCCTCTGGATTTCCATGCTGTCAGTGTTAATATCACTGTTTTCATCTCTTATTTTAGTAATTTGGTTTGATTCTTTCTTTTGGTTAGGTTGGCTAGTGGTTTATCTATCTTGTTTATTTTTTCAAGGAACCAGCTTTTGGTTTTGTTGATTTTTTGTAGTTTTTTTATTATTTACTTCATTGATTTCTACTCTGATTTTAATAATTTCCTGTCTTCTACTGGCTTTGGGGTTAGTCTGTTCCTGTGTTTCAAGGGCTTTAAGGTGTGTCATTATTTATTTGGTGATTTTCTGTTCTCCTTATGTGGGCACTCGGTGCTATGAAATTTCCTCTTAGTACTGCCTTCAGGGTGTCCCTGAAATTTTGATATGTTGTGACTCTGTTTTTGTTTGTTTCTAGGAATTTCTTAATTTCTCCCCTTATTTCTTCTCTGACCCATTCCTCATTCAGCAGTGTGGTGTTCAGTCTCCACATGTTTATGAGGTTTCTTTGGGTCTTCTTATAGTTGATTTCTAGTTTCATTCCATTATAGTCTGAAAAGATACAGGGGATTATGTCACATTTTTTGAACTTGCTAGTACTCACTTTGTGGCCTAGGATATTGTCTATTTTAGAGAAGTTTCCATGAGTAGCTGAAAATGTGAATTCTGCTGTAGTTGGGTGGAATATTCTGTATGTGTCTACTAGGTCCATTTGGTTTATGGTGTTCCTTAGGTCTGAGGCATCTTTACTGACCTTTTGTCTTGAAGATCGATCTAGTGGTGTGAGAGGGTGTTGAAGTCTCCCAATATTATTGTATTGGGATCTATGTGTGATTTAATGTCACAAAGAGTTTCTTTTATGAAAGTGGTTGCACCTATGTTTGGGGCATAAATGTTGACTATTGTTATATCCTCTTGCTGGATTGTTCTTTTTACCAGTAAAAAATGACCTTCTTTGTCTCTTCTGATAAGTTTAGGTTTGAAGTCTAATTTGTCTGATATAATAATTGCTACTTCTGCTCGTTTTAGAGTTCTTTTAGCATGGATTAACTTGCTCCATCCCTTCACCTTTAGTTTGTGAGTATCTTTACTTGTAAGGTGTGTTTCTTGCAGGCAGCATATAGATGGATTGTGATTTTTAATCCATTTTGCCACCTTATATCTTTTGATTGGGGAATTGAGGCCATTTATATTCAGTGTGATTATTGAGACATGGGTTTTAATTCCTAACATTTTGAGTTTTAATTTCTGTTTGAGGTAGTGTTTGTTCTTTGCCTAGTTGTTTCTTTGATGGAAATCACTGTTTCTCTGGTTCTGGGATTTCCTTATTATTTCTTCCTTGTAATTAATCTCTTTGAATATTTTCTCTAGTGCTGGTTTGGAAGATATAAAGTCTTTCAGCTTCTGTTTGTCATGGAAGGTTTTTATTTCCCTGTCAAATTTGATAGATATCTTTGGTGGGTAGATTAATCTTGGCTGGAGGTTGTTTTCTTCCAGAGTGTGGATTATGTTGCTCCATGCCCTCCTGGCTTTCATAACTTGGTTTGGAAGGTCAGGAGTGATTCTCATTGGTTTGCCTCTGAATATTACTTGGTCTTTTACTCTCGCTGCCTTTAAGATTCTCTCCTTGGCCTCTATATTAGTCAATTTGATTATTATGTGGCATGGTGAACCTCTTCTCTGATCTTGTCTATTAGGGGTCCTATATGTTTCCTGTACCTGTGTGTCGACCTCTTTGTCTATGTTTGGAAAATTTTCTAATATTACTTCTCTGAATATATTGTTGATTCCTTTGGTTTCAGCTTCTGTTCCTCTTCTATGCCTATTATTCGTAGCTTTGCTCTCTTAAGAATGGCTGCGATCTCTTCAATATCCAATTCATGCTGTCCAATTGTTTTTTCTAATTTATATACTGTGTGTTCATTCTGTTTTCCATGTGGCCTAGTCTATTGTTGATGGTCTGTATTGATGTCTTCATTTCAATTATTGCATCCTTTACTTCCTTCAGAGCTTCTTTTTGATTCTTGTTCAGGGTGTCAGCTTCTTTGTTTATTTGATCCTTCCTTTCTTTCATGATCTCTCTGAATTCTTTTTGGAAATCCTGTATCATTTCTACTATTAAAGTACTGAATTGTCCTTTTGGCAATCTTTGCACTTCTGTGTTGGCGGGTTCTGTTGTTGTGGGGTTGCGGAAGCTCATTGTTTCTTTGCTATTCTTCCTTTTCATGATTTCAGGTTTTTTATGTTTATACCTTTGTTGCTTTTGGTATCTCTCTCTCACTCTGTAGGTTTCCTATGTCTAATCTCTCTCCCTTTATAGTTTCTTATCCTGGAGGTAGATAGTTGCTACTAGGTGAGCCTTAAAGGTGAATAGCCTTTACCGAATGGTTATTCTCACTTGCTTGGTATAATTTCCATTTTTAGGCCCAATTCTTGGTCTGCTTCAGTGATTGGGACCCTTGCCTAGTGCCTCTCACTAACTGTGCAGGCAACCAGTGTCGCTATTGCCCCCTCACTGCAGGTGTGGGTCTCTGAGGTCTCCACATGGGCTGTCCCTATGTCTCTCTCTGTCTACACCTATGGTGGGTGTCACCAACAGGGGTCCCTGGCCTTGATTTTCTCTTTGCCTACAGAAGCAGTGGATATCGCTTTGACCCAATTATGTGCAAACACGGAACTCCACATTTTTAACAGAGAGGGCTGGTTTGGTCCAATTTTTCCCCAGGTATCACAGCTATATATCCTGTGGTGATCCCTGGGGACTCTATAAGGGTGTTGTGACCTGCGAGCTGCAATTCTGTCCCACCCAAATGTCATCAGGGACTGTCTGCTTATTCACATGTCTACCGCATCACCCAGCAGAACCCACTCCCACCTCCTCCAGGGCAATCCGCACCGTCTCAGACCCTACAAGTCCCTGTGGCCATGCTGGGTGGTCTCCCCTTGGAGACCATGCTGGGTGGGGCAGCTCGTTGACTTACCATCCGGTGGGCTCAGCAGCTGCCTCAGGTTCTGGTCAGGTCTCCGGGCCCTGGGGACTCTGCCGAGCGTGGAGCGAACTTCTGCTCACTTTTGTCACTGATGCTCTGCAGTGCTGGTTTTACAAAATGTCCCTGGCTTCCTTGTTGGTGGCCTGCAGAAGCCGCAATGCCGGTAGCTGTTGGCGCAGTCTGATCAAGATGGCGCCGCTGCCACTTCCACCAACACAGAAGTTCGGGTCTGTGTCGTGTGTGGAGCGAGTCGCTGGTCGCCTTCACTGCTGCTATTCTGCAGCTGCTGGATTCACAGCAGGTCGCTGGTGTCTCCATTAGTCTTGTGCAGGAGCCACAATGCTAGTAGCCGCCAGCAAAGTCCTGCCAAGATGGTGCTGCTGCAGCGACTGTGGCCGCTGCTGTTTGGTGTGTTGAGTGTGGAGGAGCCGCTGCTTGCTTAGTCTAGAAAACATGTGTGTGGGCAGGTTTAATAAGAATTGCAAATGGATTTCCTTTTAGCTCCATCAAAATGCTATATCAATCCCCAGTACAAAAAAATTGCTATATTAGTAATGAGATAATAGAATTATTCAGAATATTAGTGGTATTTGGGGTCCAAAATAGACCACAGTGATGTAGCCTACTATAGAATGTGTCACAAATCAACTGAGAGCTAAACTATATCCCTGATAAATTGTAAATTTTAATAATTTGGACACCGAAGTTTAGATCTTTCCCTTCCTATGGTGAGGATACACTTCTCTGAATTGAGAGCTGAGCATCCTTCATTTGCATATCTAGTTGTCATCTACAAAAGCTATGCATTGTTTTCACCTGCCCATCACTTGTTCATTCTTCTTGTAATCATTGCACTCTGATTTCTCTTCGAGTGACCACACATTTCTCTCTATGTGTTTCTGCTGGAGCTAATGTCAACTGTGGAGTAAAGGTATAGCAACTTAGAATCATCGTGAATCAACCAGGAAGCTCAAATGTCCACATTACCAATGTCAGACCCAGGAAGTTGTCTCACTTCTTAGGGACACAGATATCACATTTTTAACACAATGCTTCCTAAGCTGATTGAGCCTAAAGATATTAATGATCATCTCTGTTGCAACATAGGCAGAGCCTGCCTGAGAATGAAATCAAGTCACAACAACAAGATGATCAGAGTAAAATCTTGCACCATCATTTGAGCACCCCAATTCCATTTTGCAGGGAGCCAGTCTGTCTCTACTGTGGATATCTGATAGTGGAGTTCCAAATCTCTTCCATTTTGCACAAGGAGTTTTCCTATTTTTTTTTTTTCATATGCTTTAGTAGGAGTCCTCATTTCAGGTCAACACTCAATCGAGATTAAACTGCAAGTATTTTTCTTCCCTGGATTCATGTTTTTCTCCTTCCACATGGTGCCCTGCATTCCTTAACTTGCCTTCGTGATGGCCAGAATAAGATAAAATATGCAGGGAATTCAATAGATAATATTTACGTAAACAGTATATTCTACGCACTGAAAAATAAACCCACACAACCCTGAGTTCTTGCTCTCAGGAGTTCACAGACTGGGCATTAAGAGTCATACAGAAATAATTAACTATTGTGGAAGAATATACCTGACAAGAAACCTAATGGGGGTAGCTATTAAAAAATGTCATGGAAGAAAATATTTTTGTCTGGAGGACTTTGCAACACAAAAATGTTTCACTGAGGGTGAAATATTTGAATGAAATAATATTTATTGAGAGCTGTAAGAAATAACTTTGTGCCTGTTAACACAAGTTTATTCTCTAAGGACTTTCTTATATGACCTAAGAAATAGCTTATATTTCAATTATCAGTTGTAATATTACATCCAAACTCTATGACTTAATGAATATGACTGTGATCCAGCATTTCCAAATTCTAAACCAGGTATCTGTTCATTTCTAAAATACACTACATTGTGAAAAAGGTAAGAACTGGCGAAATCAGAATATATTTGTCACTGCCAGATGCAATCAAGTTATACACTTGTCCTTCAGGAAGAAAGAGGACAAATCGTACTCATGAGCACATAGAGTGAAATTTGTGTATATTATTCTATTCAAGGAATTGCAAAAATTTAGAATATAGAAGGAGCTTTAGAAATTTGCAGCACAGATATCCTGAAGGAAGGAAAATAAGTCCAAATTATTTGGGGAAAGATGATATAAGATGGGCTTTCCATAGACAGTTGCTCCAGATTCAATTATAAATTTGTTTCATAACTCATAAAAGTTGGTAATTCATACTTGTATCATTCTGCCTAAGCCCCAGTAGTTTTGCTTTTTCATTTAATTTTTGCCATTTTTAAGTGTTTTTAAGACAAGACTACTTTTTCTTTGATTAATCTCTGCCCTCAGTACCTGATTCTTTTTAAGATCACAAAGTAAGTAAAAACAAGAGAATGCAAATCTAATCCTTAGGATATTTTTGAAAAAGTTTTATAATATCCACATATGAAATATATGCACACGTATATTCTTTCAATTGGTTCCAATTTTCCTTAGAAAGTTACAAAATAAATGAGGGATGGGATGACTTCCTAATGTTGAATTTGTTACCAAGCATTTGATATATCATGATATCAAATATATTAAGATTCATAATAGCCAGTGTTTTCTGTAATCAGATTTAAAAATATTTAATATTCCTTTTATCCCTTGGAGGATTGAGGAAGAAAACGATTCAAGTAATCTTTTTTTTTTTTTTGTGGTACCGGGGATTGAACCCAGAGGTGTTCTACCTCCACGCTACACCCCAGGCCCTATTTTTTATACTTTATTTTGAAACCGGGTCTCACGAAGTTGCGGAGGGCCTCACTAAGTAGAGAGAGAGAGAGAGACAGAGAGAGACAGGGAGAGAGAGAAATAGAGAGAGAGAGAGCTGAGGCTGGCCGCAAACCTGGATTCTCCGGTCTCCACCTCCCAAAGTACTGGGATTACAAGCATGTGCCACCACGCCCGGCTCGATTCAAGTAATCTCATGTCCATCTATGAAAGTATCATTGCCAATCTCATTAAATGTATGGGGAGGGGACAGAAGGGAGGGTGCAGAGAGAAACACACCAATTGATATGTGCATATCCATTTATATCATTTTGAATATCGCTATGATGTGTAACTAAAATGCACCAATAAGAGTATAAAAATTTAAAAAAGAAAAAGAACATATTTGGTGACAATTAGAATCCCTTAAATTTCCCATCAGAGTATATAAGAAATAGAAGAAAATGTCTAAAATACATAGTGCTATCAAATGCCATATTGTAATTGTTACTGAGTAACTAATTTAGAAGTCCATGACAACTGTTTTTTGTTCTCTTTTCTAGTAATACAGATTTGATTGTAAGAGACCGTAAAATATGTCATTACATTATTTTAGTTACATATATGTATTAACACTGACCCATGAGCTGATTTTTTTTTTTTTTTTGTGGACTGTGGATTGAACCCAGGGGCATTCTACCTCTGAACTACACCCCCAGCCCTTTTTATTTTGATACAGTGTCTCCCAAGTTTCTGAGGCTGGCCTCAAATCAGTGATCCTCCTGTCTCAGCCTCCCAAGTACTGGGATTACAGGACTGTGCCACCAAGCACAGCTTGAACTATTTCTTAAAGTGTGACATATTTTTAAAAAATTTAAAGCCACAATTCTAAAAAAAATGAACAATACTATTCTAATTGAAAACATTTATTGGATTATATACTGCATGATTCTTTTTATGTGATATTTCCAAAATGAGAGAATCTATAGGAATAGGAAAAGTACAGGTATGTTTCATATATGTATGTGTTTGAGAGTATGAGTACACACACATGAGTGGGTGAAGGTGTGTGTGTATGTGTGTGTGTGTGTGAAGAAAAATGAATGCTACAGGGAAATAACATCAGGGGAGGGTATTGGTGTGATAGAATGCTACTGAACCTGTTTATAGTGGTGTATTCATAAATCTGTGTTAAGATTCATAGAACTGCACATCAAAAGTCAATTTTACTATTGATATTTTTTAATTATTAGAAAGGACTTATTTAATCATTTTAATGTTCATCCTAGCAATGTTCCAAACACTGGACTGCAGTCTGGTGTCCTGGCAGAATATCTATAACAACAAAGGAATATAGCTTGAGAAACTACAAAGACATTCTCACGCAATAAGGAAGAATCCCTCTCTCTCCATCTTCATGTTGTAAGTGGGATTAAGCAGTGACATTGATTTCTTCTGCTCCTGTTTCTAATCCACTATTCAATTATACAATCACCATATTGTCAATCATAGATTATATTACAACCAGTTCATTTTAAACACTTACCTAAAGTAAGAAATTAAAGAAGGTGACCTAACTGAGGGAGTTGGGCGGGGAGTGGAAGGAAACACACTATAGCATATGATGTACATACACAAACCTATAAGACTCAATCACTATCCGGAGCATGAAAGGGAGGGAAGGGGGAGGGAATAGGGTGGGATTGGAGGGAGGGCTAAATGTGCAATGTGTGCATGTATGATGTTCATACCCTGACATATATCAGAATGTATAATTACAATGCACCAATAAATGAACAAAAAAAGTTAAAAAAAAGAACAAGTAAAATAAGTTTTAAGGGCCAAACACTTGGATACAATTTGTTTTAAGAAAATTTGAGAACAGGATGAGGCCTATGTGTTCCATTTCATGAAATAATAATTTCCTATGTAGGTTTATTTCATAACAACAACCACGTGAAACAGCATTCAGTTAATTCTGCCCTATATTCACCAATAACAATGTAATCAAGTTTATCAAAGAAATGAAAAACATTCCAATAGAAGTGAACATTGCATTACTCTATAATTTCTAAATAAAAAGTAAAAATAATAAATGAAAACATGCAAAAGTCATAAGAGAAATTGAATAAAAATCAATAACGAGACTTCGCTTTTTATGTTGGATTCTAATTCTGATATGTGCCACTTTAATTTCTTTTGTCACAATTTTCTCTATTGTGCAATTCTATACCAGCCATTATATACTATTTTTAAATGTCTTAAAATGAACAAAATATTTGAAAGGTTAAGTATATATAAAATTTTTAGTGTTTTCTCTATTAAAATTTATGTTTCTCTTTACCAATAAATAATTATAACTAAATAGATTAAAGTAGTATTAAATATTTGTGTTTTAAGTCTTCAAATAAGTTATTAGCTATACATATTTATAGTAGATTCTAAGATATTTTTCTGTCAATCATATTAGTCAGCATAAGCAAAAATGATGAAGTTATATGACTCAACTAATGAAGATGTATAGCATGAATTTCAAGGAAAAATTTTTCACTTATAGATAACTTCTCAAAAGTAAAACAAAAGAACAAAATTTGAGTATTTTTATCCTATCGCAAATAAGAACATTGAAATAGCCCATTAAACTCCAGAATTATTTTAATGAACTTTAATGAGTTATTGATGCAGTACGGCAGTGAACAATAAATGCCAAAAATATTTGTGCCTACTAAATTCACATTCTAATTCCCCAGTTTCTGAAACAATCCTTCTTTTTTAATGTGCACATTTTCCACATTCAAATGCAATACAAGGAACTAAAATATGGAGCTTTTAAAATGAGATTTAAGGATATGTAAAAATGAAATGTGCTAATTTTAAATGGAAGTATTATTTTCATCCTAAAATTCTCATTTAATCAGGTTTAATTTGCTTCAAAGTACATAGCCATTAAACTATATTAAAATGAGTCATAAGATTCTCTAGATTAATGGCAAATTTAGAGATAATGTTGCAGAAATGGTGAAAAAACCCTTAGAACAATGAAAAAAGGAGCAATATTAGTACATTAATATTATTCCTTTACTTTGTCACCCTTACAAAAAAGAAACATTTTTATATCAAGTGCTGATGTTACCCAATATTGTTTTTTAATTGAAATGTTTTTCATCATAAATTTTGGATAAAATAACCTTCCTTGATATGAATAAATAATATCCTATATTAAATATTAAACTTTAATCCTGAAGGAAATGTTTCTTTCTGTGTGGGAGGGGAAGGGGTACTTGGGATTTAATCTGGGAGTGTTCTACATCTGAGCTACACCACTAGCCCTATTTTATTTGTTATTTTGAAACAGGGTCTCACTAATTTACCCAGTGCTGGTCTCAAACCTGAAATCCTCCTGCCTCAGCCTCCCAAGTACTGGGATTAAAGTTCTGCATCACCACACCTGGATTAAAATGTTTCTTAAAAATATCATTAGTAATTATTTTATATTCATCTACCTCTTCTATAATTAATTTGACTTAATTTAATAGTATGTTAATTTTTTTCCTTTAGAAAGAGCAGAAAAGGATGTGGGAATAACTTCTATCCTCCATGATGTTGAGAGCTACTTTGGGACTCCATAATGTGGGAGTGTCTTCTGTCCTCCATGATGTTGAGATGGGCTTCTGGTCTCCCTGATGTGAGAGCGGCTTCCGTCCTCCATGATGTGAGAGCAGCTCCCATCCTTCATGATGTGGGAGCAGCTTCCGACCTCCATGATGTGAGAGCAACTTCCGGTCTCCATGATGTGAGAGCAGCTTCCGTCTTCCATGATGTGAGAGTAACTTCCAGCCTCCATGATGTTTAATTTTCCATGATGTGGGAGCAGCTTCCAGCCTCCATGATGTGAGAGCAGTTTCCGTCCTCCATGATGTGAGAGCAGCTTCCAGCCTCTATGATGTGAGAGCAACTTTCATTTTCCATGATGTGGGAGTGGCTTCCATCCTCCATGATGTGGGGGCGGCTTCCGACCTCCATAATGTGAGAGCAGCTTCCACCTTCATGATGTGAGAGCAGCTTCCGGCCTCCATGATGTGAGAGCGGCTTCTGGCCTCCATGATGTGAGAGCAGCTTCCGCCTCCGTGATGTGAGAGCGGCTTCCTGCCTCCATGATGAGAGAGCGGCTTCCGGCCTCCATGATGTGGGAGCGGTTTCCCTCCACACTCCCTGCCACCGTGGCTGCTGATATTTATGCTTTGGAGCTGGCCCTATGACGGGAAACCTCTGGAACCATGAGTGCCCATAAATCTTTCCTTCTCTAAGTTTTCTGTGCCAGAAGTGTCCATCACAGCAGTGAGCATGCTGACACCTGGGCATCAATTGTTAAATCAGAACCACATAAATGAACACAGGAGGAAAAGAACCTGGTGCAGTGAGCCAGCATGGCAGGGGTTCACTTTTGGAATCTGTGAATTGATGTCTTTCATCCACTGGGGGAAATCCTCTGGCTCTTCAAATATGTTAGCTCTTCAAACATGTCTTTTTCCATCTCTCTCCTCCTCCCCTGGGAGATGCAATATATACAAATGATCTTTTAACTATGTTTAATATAGCTCCCTAATGATATTTTTCTGAATCTTCATCATTAATCTCTGTATGTTTTGATATGAATATTACCTCCAGTTTGACTATTTCTTTTTAGTTGGCAAATACCTCTAGGATTAAAGTGATGACATGTGTCTTTCTTATTTCTCAGGCCCTCTCTTCTTTCCAGGACCTTGGCATCTGAAGTCTTGGATATTTTCATGAATTTACAACTTCTTATGGAAACTATTTTGAACAGGTGTTCCTATTTTATTAATAAGAAGACTAGTTAATAATATATATTTGTCTGAAACAGAGATATATTCCCTAAAAATAATTTACTGTGTCCTATCAAAAAGAGTAAACTTCCACTTTAAATATATTTATATAGCTATGTTTCAGTATTACAGCACAGTGTGGTGATTCTATCTTCTATCTTAACTATATCTATCATCTATCTATTATCTATCTATCAATCATCTATCTATCTATCTCTATCTATCTATCATCTATCTATCTATCTATCTATCTATCTATCTATCTATCTATCTATCTCTCTACCTATCTATCTTTGCCTGATTACTACTACAGACATATTAAATGCTTAGATTGGCTAGTAACCTTCCAAGGGACATTTTGAGTTCTGTATTTTGGTTACCTATGAACATCATAGAGAAGGAAGCCTTCATAAATCTAACAAAAACATCTTCCCATTTTTTAAATCTAAATATTAAAAAAAATCAACTCATCCTGTTCTTTCCCAAAAGCACTGATTTAAGACTTGTTTTTATCATCATAATTTTTAAAAATCCCCCCTTATCTTTGGTCCTCACAACTGAATCCTATTTCCTCCTAGATAGTGGAAAGTAAGAGGAAAATGAGTCTGATTGGGTCAATTTCTTGTCTCAAACCTTGTAGTAGATACAGGTAAAAATAAAATATGACACTCAGAGCTTTTAACGGTGGGTCCCCTACCCCTCTCTCAGGTCCACATTTGCTTTGCCCTGTATACTTTGTGGATTCCAAAGGTCCTGCTGTTACTGTCATTCATGTTGTATGTTTCGAGTTCTCAGTGGTTTTGCATGTGCTTTTATCACTACCAAAATGTTCTTCCTACTGCTTTTTATTTGATTAATTGTTTTCTTGACCTTTGAGATGCAACTCAGGCATCACCCTCTTGAAGTCTCTCCTGAGCTGATGCTCCCTACAGCCCACATGAGCAGTCCCTCTGAAAAGCACCCACACTGTCTGCCGACAGTACTCTCAGGCTTATAACTATATTGCTTTTTAGCTATATGATGCTTTCATACCCCAGGATCATCATAGAGGCAAATATTAAAACCTATCTGTTTTTGTATCAGACAAAATTTACCATGGTGTCTGGTATACTATAGGGCTTTGTTAAATACTTACTAATACAGTGGCAAAATCTTCTCAGCTGCCTATTTGGAAATAATAAATAGATTTTGTCAAGTAAAAACCAAAGTTTCACAGATTAACGACTTTTTAAAATTTGTAAATTCTGAAAAAGATCCCAATAGTTTCATGATATTTTATGATATATCACTGCATCTATTTACTAAACATTTTGGATTTTGTGTGTATGTCTTTCAGCAGTCTTAGTAAGTAATTCTACTGTTATTATTTTTATAATAGCTTTCATAGGATTTGGTATTTGTGTCAGGATGCTACTGACCTCAAAACTTTTCTAAATTTCTGAACAAGAATTTTCTTGTATTTCTTTCTGTGCGTGGGTATTTTCACATTCTCATCTTAGCATGTATGCACTCTATGAGCCTGTTTATCCTGTTAGTACATATACGCATGTATGTGTTAGGTGTGATTCCATGTATTTGTGTGAATGATTTAGTTGGTTGTGAGTATGACTACAAAAGGCAGAAAACCGGTGTATTTGAATAGTGCACAGTTGATCTGTGTTCACGTTTCCATTGTGGGAGCATGCATTTGTGTGCACATGCACATTTACATGTGACCGGGCTCACCCTATGACAGAGCATACATCGCGCATGCTTGTTGAATGTGTGTGGTTTCGTGTGTTTTTGAACATTAGGTCCACGTGCACCACCTATCCTCTGGAGTGAAAATGAATTGTCTACCTTACAAGAAAAAAAAAATCAAAATGGTTCTTACTGGGTACACATGAGTTCCCCCTTTCTCACTAATATTTGCAGCCTTTTTTTCAGGGCTTTATATAACCCTATACTGCTAGGACTGTTTGAAGAATTTTTGCTTCAGGTCCCTTGCAGCAGTCTATGAAAAATTCATGCTCAGCTCTTGCAAAAACCAAATTCCAGCAAAGAATTTTCTAGGCAGGAGATGGCAGCTATGTCCTGATGTATACCGATCTCAGAGTACCTTCTAAATACAGGGAAGAAGCTTTCTCAAACATTTCAATTTGAAATGTTTTAGTAGATCCCAGCTTTTCAATTGCCAAGCATGAAGGTCCTTTTATTCAATAAGGCAAATGGTTTCTTATCTTCAAATTCCCACTTAAGTTTCATGAGGATTTTTACAATTTTAAAACCATTTTCAATCAGTATCTCATTTGATCTTGTGTGACCTTGGTAACGTCATTTCATTTTTCTGAGTTTCTGAAAAACTATATAATAAAGTCCAGGATAACTGGACACAGATATGCCACGTTGCAAAGGTAAGGAATTCAAGAACTTGTAAACTACACGTTGAATACAAATATGCAACACCATAACCTAGTGCTATTATTGCATCATTATTATTTCTCCCAGCAAGACAAGAAAGAGGAAAATATATTACAAGACAATTAGTTTATAGACTCAGAAACAGTAAAACACACACACACACACACACACACACACACACACACACACATATATATATATATATATAAACAGAGGTGCATACATTAATAACTATTCATATATAATTAAGGTATATGTGAGATATCCATATATGTTAAAATTTGAATAGCTAATCATTGAAAACAAATTCAATGTCCATCTACAAGTGAACATTAACTAAGCAGTGATGAGCTGGGTGTGGTGGTGCATGCCAGTACTTGGGCTTGGGAGGCTGAGTCAGAAGGTTCACAGGTTCAAGGCCAGCCTCAAAATAAAATAAAGAGTGCTATATGCATACCAGAGAATTCTATGCACCATGAAAATAATATTCAGTCCAGTACTATGGGAAAAAAACTAAGATGTAGTATAAAGTTAACAAAACAAGTTGCAGGAGGATATTCCTGGTATAAACTAATCATTTAAAATACATTTATAAATATATTGAGGGAACAAAGGTGGACTTTGTCTTTACATAATTTTAAATTTTTATCTTTATAATCAAGTGTTACTTTTAGAATTAAACAAAAGTTCATTTATCTAAAGAAGAAACATAGGCTAAAAGCATTTACATTTTCAAAAGATAAAGAGTAAATATGAAGACTCTTTAGAGACCATTCTATTGTAGCACTAACTAAATGAAACTGTGTGAACCAGCAGTTGGAAATGAATATCTAATCACGGTATTCTAATTCCGGCTCCTTCAATGATACCCTGTGGAATCCTCCGGAGGCAACAGTTCTGCTGTTTTCTTTCCTTCAGAGTTTATTATGATATTATAATATCCATAATTTCCTACTTCTCTGGATTTTGATTCTGAATTAAAACAGTTCTCTTGATTAGAAGCAGTCCCTTGTAAAATGAGGGAAGCTATAAAGAGGATTCTCTCAGGGAATAAAAGGTTTCCAATAAGCTTTATCACACGAAGAGCGCAGTCCCTGACATTTTCATTTAGAAGAAATTCAGGTTAAATTTTATATTCCAGGAACCTTACATTTTTTTAAAGAAAAATCTTATCCCTAATGAATAGCGTAAGGGACAGGTCTTTGTACCTTGCCCAGTGGCTCTTTCTCTGTGTGTCTGAGCTTTCATCAGAACAAACAAAAAGAACTCCATGTGCTACGTCCTTGTGTCCTGATCCCCGCAGGATCCAAGATATACCTCGGGGTGTCCTGATATTGGTTCTGGAAGAAGACTGCACCACAGAATCTAGATGAGTATATAACATATAAATGAAATGATGTGCTGGGAAACTAGAAGAGTATAAAAGAAATTGAGTTCGACATGACAAATTTTCCAACATGGCTTTGCCAGTTACTAACTATGTAAACTAAGGAAAGTCATATACTTTTTGAAATAGGATCTCAGTCTATGAACTCTTACAGAATGCTTAAGATGGACATGCCACAGAGCAAGCACTCAAAAAAAAAAAACAGCCAGCTATTATTACTAAAAGAAAGTAAATACAGTACAGAACAGAACAGGTATTTCTCATCCTCGGTCTCCTTTTACCTTCAGAATAAATTCTTAATGCTTGAGGGCTTTCACCAATTGACCTGGGAGTATGTTGTTAGATTCATGTATATGCTGGCTGTATACACTTTGTATATGACCTCTAGTCATTACTTCTCGGGGTAGTCCCTGGATTCCTTTGAAAAGAGGCCATTTTTGAAAGCCACCTGAGTATTTGCTTCTCATTCAAGGAGTCTTTCTTTGAATGTCAATATCTTGGAGCTCTTACCAAGTCACAAAACCCATGTAGAAGTTATAACTAATATAATATAATGAAATTTAATATAATATGATATAATATAATATGATATAATATGATATATATAATATAATTAAAACTTGCTTCTCTGTGTTGCCATACAACATAGTATATTATATTCTACATAATATAGTTATAACTGGCTTGTCTGTGCTGCCCTACTTGATCATCAATACACTGTGTGTACATTTTGTTCACTAGCCTAAGAGATCAGGAATTAATTTTTAAAGCATTTAATAAAGAGATTGATAAAAATAGTTCTAAATATCTGGTTAACTAAATTAATGTTTGTCTATTAAGCTTAGTAAGAAGGAAAGCTTGATAGGTAAATCTTCAAAAACCACAAAGAATGTTTAATAGGTTCTCTATTAGCATTAGTGATGGATATAAAGGAAAATTAAACTCCTCATGTTGTTTTCCAACATTACAATATTTAAAAATACAACTTATATCCTAAGACCATTCATCTCCTCAATCCAAATTCTATAGTATTCATCAAACTTGGGGGAACCAATGTGTTCTGAAAGTGAACACTTGCAAGTCCTTCATAGGAAACCAGAGAAGACAAAGACCTTAAAATGATTGACAAAAGCACTTATAACATAGTTAAACACTAAAGTTGAACTAGATACACATTTCTCAAAATTCAACAAAGTTAGATGAGATTTAAAATTTGCTAAGCTTTTTAAAATAGAAAACAAATAGTCAAAATATATTTGAGTTTATTTATTTATGATGTATGTGTGTATGTGTGTGTTTGTGCGTGTGTGTGTGTGTGTGTGTGTGTGTATGGTACTGGGGATTGAACACAGGGTGCTCTACCACTGACCTACTCCCCCATCCCTTTTTATTTTTTATTTTGAGACAGAGTCTTGCTAAGTTTCTGAGGCTGGCCTCAAACCTGCGATCCTCCTGTCTCAGCCTCCTGAGTACTGAGAGTACAGGCAAGTACCACTATGCCCAGGTCAGGATTATTTCAGATCATTATCAAGTAAAATTCTAGAAATACCCAAAGCAAAAGTTTAATTTTTAAAGAAATAAAATAATGTTGTAGAGAATTACATAAAGAAGTTTCAATTTTTAATAGAATATTTACTGTCAGTTTTTTTAACTTAAAAAAGAGAACCCTTGTAAGTAGACTAAAAGTTTTATTTAACTTACTCTCAAATTTGTTTTGAGGATTAATGATAAAATTTAAAACATATTTTTTCATGATAATGTATGAAAGTCTCATTCCATTAGAACAAGAGAATAGAGTACTTGTATATAATTATCTATATTCAACTTCCTTACAAAACAAAGAAGAGTCAATTGCCTGACATCATAAAGTATAAAGACTCTAGAATTTGCCATGAGGAAATATACAACATTCACCTCTTTGGCTGTATAAAATATATTTTAAATCAGGCTTAAATTTCAAGTTTTTTCCTGTGAACATTTCTTAAATAGATCTCTGAACTAGAAGTAAATATTAATTTTTCATAAATTAAGCATAGAGAGACATCAATAATATTTATTTATAACAAAAGACAGAAACAAGGCTGGACATGGTGGGGCATGCCTGTAATTCTAATATTTGGGAGGGAGAGACAGGAGGATCACAGGTTCAAGGCCAGCCAAGGCCATTTAGCAAGACCTTGATTCAATATAAAAATTAAGATTGACTGGGGGTATAACCTGGAGGTAGAATGACTCTGGGTTTAATCCCCAGTACCAAAAAAAAGAAAGAAATTGCTTAATTGCTTAATCTAGAATTGATAATCATATAATTGAATGTATTTTGAGAAAAATAAAAATATATATTTATATGCACATGTATTTGTGCATATATATTTTTTTATTTAGTCTTTACCATGTCCAGATATGGTGCTAAGATTTTTACATAATTATCATAATTACTTTCAGGCTTTTTTAACTTTCAAATTTTTTTTTTTTGTTTTATAAAGAAGGAAGTAAAACCGTGTAGTTTTCATAACATAGTATCACCTGGGAGAAAGTTCAGGACCACTCCAAAACAGATAAATTTTAAGAACTGAATAAGAATGAACTTAGAAATCTCTTAGATACCGGTTCTTTCTCTCATATTTGTAAGTAAAGGAACTGTGGGCAAGATAATTTAATTTGATTGATAGTTAAGAATTTTATGATTTATCTTATAGTTTAGGGACTCAAATGACTTCAGAACAACCGCAACACCAGTAGCTGTGAAAGTGAAATTCAAAACATTGTCCGAAAACCTGAGCCAGAGCTCTGCCCAATGTTTTTTTATGGTATTTTACTTGGTTGTGTTTTGAACATCTCATTTTGAGATAAGTTGAGACACACACAAAGAGTTTCAGAACTTGGGTGGAGTTCCCATATACTCTTCATTCAGCTTCCCAGGTTATATCTTAAAAATACTAAATTAGTAAAATTAAGAAAGGACATTAATATATCCAAAATAGGAAAAAATATAGATACAGAAATTAGAATAGTTTCCAAGTGCTGATCTAGGGGGAGAATGATGAGTGCCTACTTCTGGTATAGGGAGTCTTTTATTTTTTGGCGGTACCGGGGATTGAACCCAGGGCCATTCTACCTCTGAGCTATACCCCCAGCCCTAATTTTATTCTTTCTTTTTTTATTTTTTTAACGTGCTTTTATTGGTGCATTGGAGTCTTACATCGCAATGAATATCTATTTGATGTTAATATACATGCACACAGCTCTTAGTGCCCCCCCGCCTCCCCCCACCCGTATGAAGTACCAAGAATGATGTTGGTATATTTTCACATGTACATATTGTTTATGATAGTAATTCCATTAATTCACTTCTTTCTTGCCCTCCCCCTTCCCTTGTACCACTTCCTTTGTTCCGCTGAGGGTTTTCCATTATCAACCAGAGTCCCTTGTGTGACCTCACTACTCCTTAGGTTGCACATATTAAAGAAAACATATGTCCCTTCTTTTTTTGTGATTGACTGATCTCGCTTATTATTCTTTATTTTGAAACAGGGTCTCACTAAGTTGCGGAGGGCCTCACTAAGTAGCTGAGGCTGGCCACGTACCTGGTCCTCCAGTCTCAGCCTCCCAGGTCCTGCGATTACAAGCATGTGCCACCATGCCTGGCTTACATCAAATTCTAATTTTTGCATTTTCCTAGAAGAGCCTGGATTCTCATTTGCCAGAGGATAAATGGCTTTTTAGAAATGAGAAGCTTTAATGTTGTAAATATTCCAACTTTGTCTAAATCTGCCTGCAAATGTGCTGTAATCTTAATCGAATTTCAAAATATATTTTTGAAAATAGGCAAAAGAAGTTAAAATTTGTCTGTAAGAACAAATGTAGTTAATAACTGGAATACCAAGCTATTTCTGAAATTAATTATGGTGAACAGTCATAATAATTTACATGGCCTATGCCCATGGGAGAGTAGACAGACCCGCCAATGATAAAACTTAGTAAATTCTTAAAATGGTATTACATATTTTACTCTATCTTTTGAAACTGTTATTCAAGTAATGAATTATTCATAAATGGTACAGGGACACCCACTCTGTTATAGAAAAAGGATTGAACAAACCAGATATGTATTTTGCATTTATGCTAAAATAAATCAAATGTAGTTTACTTTTTAAATAAAAATCACTAATAAAAATAAAAGAAAAATATAGTGAATAGTTTTGTTATAGACTTGACATACAGAATAATTTTCAAAGCATATCAGTAACAGCAGATACCAGGCAGGAAATGGCTTATAAACTTTACAGGTAAAAATATTTTTTCTTTTTAATAGACAAAAATGCAAACAAAAAGTATAAATTAAGACAAATATTGCAACATATGTAAAATAAAAATGTTCATTAAATTATATATGAGTTATCAAATGAATAATAGAATATTTCAGGATCATAACTAGGAAACATGTCAAAAACTATACTCCAGGTATACTACTAAAATAATAATTCAGTTTACAGATATTTTTCCTAAAGAAATGATCAAATAAGACAAATAGGATATTGTGTATGTATTTCCACTGCAAGGTTATTAAAGTAACAAAGAAAATAGGAATCAGAATAAATGTCAAATAGTAGATTTCAAGATACAAGAATTTAATTGTTACTTAATAATATAATAAGAGACTATGAAGATATATGAAAATAGGGTAAATATGCACATATATAAAATTTTTATATATTCAATATTAATGAGTAGATTTCAAAATCTGTGTATATGAACATATAATTTTGTGTATATATAAATAAGGAACAGTAAATGGAAATGTCTAAACCAAACCAAAAAATAAATGTGTTTATATATTTTCTAAGTATATACTATATATACCTGTGTCATTGTGGATAGATACAGAAGTAGAAAATATAAGGGCTCAATATAAATTCTTAACCACGCTTATTCCTAAGTAATGATTTAGAAATTATTTTTTATTACTTTTATATTTATAGAATCCTTGTCAGTTTTTTTTAATTTGATATTTAGTAACTCAGCATTGATAATGCAATGTATATGCTTTTGTTTTTAATTTGAATTTCACAAATAATTCTCTAAATCAACATTGCACACTTCAGGGATAATGAGTCAAGTATTTGTAAAGTTCCAAGTAGAAGCTGAGATTCTTAAGGCAGCTGCTATAAGAACTTCATCTCTCTTTAACTCTAAAAAACACTAGAGGCTTAAGAAAAGAAATAAGAATGCCCTTTATTGGTTAAATGAATGGTTGCAAGATATATGGTTTAGCAAGAAGTACTGGACTTGAATTCTCAGCCTTGTATGACAGGGTGGAAGAAGAGTGTGTATTGACACCCTGTACTCTTAAGAAGAACACCTGAGATTTGATTCTGAAATAGTTATCTTTACCAGTAGTGACTCAGAGTCTTATTCTGTGAGTTCAACTAAGGTTAACTAAATTATGAGACTAAGCGACTGTCACATTCATTTCTGGAGAACCTCTCATGCAAGCAGCCGCCGGTACCTCTTAAACAAGACAGAACAAGAGCTGTGTTGAATTTGCAAAACAAGTGAGAAGCAAAATAAATGTTCTGAGTAAAATGTGTGTATAAAGGACAAAAGTAGGCTAAGAATTACTTTCATTGCAACCTAATAATATAATTGTAACATATAATGTATACAATATTATGCACCACATATGTATGCATTCATATATCTGTAGGTGGGTTTATATGTGTTTTTGTGTGTGGTCTGTGTGTATAATGAGATTCAAGTATCATTGATGCTTAATGAACATAATGGCAAGTTAACAGCAGAAGAGTGTTTTCTTAATCTGATAGCAGTTGTTCAACTAAAAGAAAGGAAAATAAAAAGAAAGAATGATATCTAATGATAAAAATCTTAGAAAATATGCTTTAACTTATAGAAAATTGCAAAGTCTGATATACTTACTTGAAACACTGTATTATAGATAAAGCCAGATTTTCAGAGTAAGAAAAATTGAAAAATGGCATGAAATAAAATATTTATTATTCATTGATAACATGGTTATCTACTTACTAATCCAATATCATAAACAAACCATTAGAACTAATCAGTTGGTTCAGCAAAGTTGATGGACACTGCCTAATTTATAAAAATCACTATTATATTTGTTTTGAGTTAAGTTGAAAAATAGATATACTAAAAAGTCTTTTTGTAATGAAATGACCAAAAGGCTAGAACATAAATAATACATGTGGTGGAAAGAAATAAAGGGTGTTTTGGGGCAGTTAAAAATAGAGTTTGAGAAATAGTTCTACAATAATAGTTGAAGATCTCAGTACCCCACTTTCAATAATGGACAGAGCAGTCAGAGACAAAATAAGGAAATAGAGACTTTCCACAATGTAATAAGCCAACTAGACTTAATAGATATATACAGAATATTAATAGAAGAAATACTAGAAAACTCTTGAATTCATAGAATTTTGACAAAAAAAAAGGAAAGGGAAGGAAAGGAAAGAAAAGGAAAGGAAGGAAGGAAGGAAGGAAGGAAGGAAGGAAGGAAACTCAAAGATCCAAAGCTAGCAGAAGGAAGGAGATAATAAAAATTAGAGCAGAAATAAGCAAATTTAAGAATATAAAAACAATATAGAAAAGAAAGTGAAACCAAAACCTGATTCTTTGAAAAGTAAACAAAAGTGACAAATCTTTAAATTAAAAGAGAACAAGAGGCATAAAATGCATATAAGTAAATTATAAACAAATAATCTTACAGAGATAGGATTATATGAACAGGTGAGACCCTGTTTCCAAATAAAGAATAAAAAATAGGGATGGGGGTGTAGCTTGGAGGTAGAATGCCCCTGGGTTCAATCCCCAGTACCACAAAAAAAGCAACAACAAATTAGATAGTTTAGAATAAATGGAAATAATTATGACCTACTCTGTCCCATTATCTTAGATATAAGACACCTATAAAAACTTATAAAATTTTATATGACACTTATAAAATTTCTTAGTTTAAGTTTTTATAGGTGTCCTATATATAGGATGATAGGACATAATGAGTTACATACACAAATTACCTAAAGTGACTTAGAAAAATAAAGAATATCAACCGAATTATAACACATAAAGAGACATTGAGTCAGGAGCCTAAAACATCCAAAAAATGAAGAGTCCCAGACCAGATAGCTATACCATTGGATTCTAACAAACACTGAAATAGGAATTAGCTCAAATGTTTCTTCCAAAATACTGATGGGAAAGGATCACTTCCAAATCTGTTCTGTAAGTCTGGCATTAACCTTATATCAAAGTCAGACAAAACATTACATGAAAAGAAAATTACAGATCAACAACCCTTATGAGTGTAAATGCAAAAAGTTCTCAACAAAACCTTAGTAAATCTAACCCAACAACATATTAAATAGTTTATTCAGTGGACCAAGTAAATTCTGGGATTTACCCCAGAAATGCAAGTGAGTTTCAACATAATCAATCTATATAATACATCAAATTATTAGAATAAAGGAAAAGACCCACATGATTATCTTAGTTGATACAGAAAAGCATTTGACAAAATCCAGCATTTTTTCATTATAAAGGACTTTCAAAACACAGAGCAGAATAGAGGGAAATTTCTCTGATAGGATAAAGGGGTATTTATGAAGAACCCACAGCTAACATTCCACTCCACAGTGCAAGACTGAAAGATTTCCCCCTGTGATTTGACAAAATACAAGACCATTTTCACCACTGCTATTAAACAGTGAATGAGAAGTCCAAGCTAGAGCTATTAGACAACAAAATTGAAAATATTTTTTTATTTTATTTTATTTTATTTTTTTGCGGTACCAGGGATTGAACGCAGGGGCGTTCTACCTCCGCGCTACACCCCCGGCCCTATTTTTTTATACTTTATTTTGAAACCGGGTCTCACGAAGTTGTGGAGGGCCTCACTAAGGAGAGAGAGAGAGAGAGAGAGAGAGAGAGAGAGAGAGAGAGCTGAGGCTGGCCGCAAACCCGGATCCTCCGGTTTCCGCCTCCCAAAGTACTGGGATTACAAGCGTGCGCCACCACGCCCGGCTACAAAATTGAAAATAAAATCATCTAAATTGCAAAGAACAAAATAAAATTATCTCTGGCTGAGATGACATAATCTTGTATATGGAAAATCCCAAGGCATTTAAATGAAAGGTATGAAAACTAAGAAGGGAATCTGCCAAAGGTTCAGGAAATAATAGCAGATAAAAATCTATTGTGTTTCTATATGCCAACAGCTAAAAATATGAAAATTAAGAAAACAAGTCCACTTAAAATATCATAGAAAAGAATTAAATGTTTTATGTTGACTTTGTGAGCATTAACTATCTGATGAACAATACAGGAGATAAAGTTCAGTATCTATGTGAATTGAGAAACCAGACCTGAGATCAGGTGATAAAGCTACACTAGTACTTGGAAAACATCCCAAATACTTATGATTTAAAATAAGTAAGGGCAAAAAATAACAAATTAAATATCTACTTTAAGCAGTTAGAAAATAAAAGCTGGGTGTAGTGGCGCACACTTGTAATCCCAGTACTTGGGAGGCTGAGACAAGAGGATCGCAGGTTCGTGACCAGGCTCAGCTACTTAGTGAGGCCCTGTGCAACTCAATGAGACCCTGTTTCAAAATAAAGAATAAAAAAAATAGGGCTGGGGGATGTAGCTTGGAGGTAGAATGCCCCATGGGTCAATCTCCAGTACCACAAAAAAAAAGTTAGAAAATTTACATACATATTAATATCAAAACAACTGAAGCTAAAATATAGTAAATACAAGAACAGACAATATTAAAATACAAAGCAATAGAGATTATAAATTGAACAAAATGGTTATTTAAAAGAATAGGAAATTTTAAAAGCTGATAAAATGGATTAAGAAAATTTGTCATGACTAAGCAATATTAGGAATTAGGCTGGACTATGAGTATAAATACTGTAGAGTTTAAAAGGACAAGAGAATATTATAAATAACAGTGCACTGAAAATAATAAAAATGACTATTCATAGGTGCAAAAATCTAACTAATGTATTTATATTCTATTATATGATCCCCTAATAGCATACTCTCAATAAAGTGCCTGCATTTTTAATAATCACATCGCATAGATGCATAATTTTTCAAAACAATGCTTAGTGGTTTTTGATAGAGGAAATGTTATACCATGATCCCCCAACTTAATACAATGTTTTGTACAAAACCATGCCTATTCAAGTGTTTGAATTACATTCTAACCATATTTGATAGCACTACAGAATAGTACATAGATGTTATTCAGAGTCTGTTTTTCAACACATGCAATACTCATCTTGTGTATCCTGGCACTAAGAAGTCATCAGGGAATCATCTTCATTGTGAGCCAATTTTCTGCCATGGATTCTTCCCCTTAATGTTTTCAGATTTCATTTTATAATCAGTTCTTATTCTACATAGTGTTGTATACCGAGCACCAAAAGTCACAAGAAGGTATGGAAGAAAATTTTGGAAAAAGAAGTAAAGGAAGTGACAAAAAATGATTTAAGTGAAAAAGAAAATCCAATATAGGAAGTGGTACATGGAATAATATCCATGTACCATTCTGTGGTGCTACCAAATGCTGATGGTATGTGGAAGTAATCTTTACAAAAAATAATTACGCAGAGTATATAATGAATGGCACAATGATTAAGAGGCATTTGCTGCAGGAATGCATAGATTTTTATCTAACATTATAAAAATGTAACTCACACATTAACAGATAAGAGAAAAATAAGCAATTACAGGTTTTTGATAGATACCAAAAAAGCATTCAATATAATTCTATAGAAATGATTATTTTTAAAAATTTTATGAAACTTTTATTTTTATTTTTTAAATACTTTTATTGGTGCATTATAGTGTCACATCATCATGTAGTTCATAGTGATAGTGACATACATGCACACAGCACTTAGTGAGCTTCCCCCCGGTTCCCTCCCCACTCCCCCCTTCCCCATAAATGATATTGAGATTGGCATTGGTATTCTCACATATGTATATAATATCAATGGAAGTGTTTCCTTCATTAATTCTCCCTTTCCCCCCTCCCCACTGTCCCCTGGACCACCTCCCTCGCTCCAATGGGGTTTCTCCTCCATTATCTAAAGTCACTTTTCTATCCCAATTACTCCCTGAGAAATTATTTTTAAAAAACAAATGCACCAGGTGCTATGTGCATATATGTTTCTATCCCACTAAACCTCAGTAGGATACATGGTTATAATGCACTGATGAAAGTATAATTAAAAATAAAAAATGAATTAGAAAACTAGAAGTAGATAACTTGATTATCAGATACATGCAAAAATATGTAAAATGAGCTAGGGATAGCATTATAAGTAGCAGACTTTGGTAACTTTGATGGACATAGGTTGATTGCAAATCTAGTTATCAGAACCGAAAATGAGAAAACATAATATGAAATAATTTTTCAAAATACTGAAAAATGTAGGACACCTAATATTACATTTAACAAACCACATAAAAATTAGACTAAAATTGGCCATGGCTTTGGGTAGGAATAGGAAGTTGTAGTATTTGAAAGATGTCTATTGTTTCAAATTAATAGATTGATTAAGTACAGTGCTAATAAAATTATTATAAAATATTGAAAGTTGTAAGAAGATTTAAATAAGGAGAAATGATATCTTCATAGCAGGAAATCTTAATATCTAACTATTCAAATACATTTCTATGCCTATCTATATATAATGACTCTAAACTTGTCAAAATACCCACAAATGTAACTAAGTAAATTTATCTTGAATCCAAAAGAATATGTAAATAGCTATTCAAGATAATTTTTAATTAGAACAATGAAGGATTATATTCTATAGGATTTGGTCCTTTAACTATCGTGTTCAGTTTTTTTCTTTCTTCACTAATAGCTTGGTCAAGAACATTACATGGGTGACATATTGTCAAATTCACCTCCGGTGTATAGTTATGATTGTTAGGGCATATACCATACCACAGAGCTCATATCCAAAATGCTTTTGACAGGTTTGAACAAGAGGTTATATTTCCTTGAAATGGAACATGGGACATGAAAAATCGCACATCTGAGCCTGAAAATCCTATGCAAAATTGCATAATAGGGCCATTTGGTGGCCATTCCTGCTTCTTCAGGCTGGAAGCAGACTTAAAGGTCATTTTAGATGCCATTTCTCATCATTTGCACAGAGCTCACCCTACTGAGTTCCCCAGGATTCAAGATCCAACAAAAGTACCAGTCTATTCATGCATCTTATTCCTGATTTTTACCATATTTTTCTGTCCTAGGCAACTAAGACATGCAAAAATAGGACAAAAATATACTTTATCTTATTATCTCCTGGTACGGTGTGATACAAAACCACTTTTTTTTTTTTTTGCGGTACCGGGGATTGAACCCAGGGGCGTTCTACCTCCGAGCTACACCCCCGGCCCTATATTTTTATACTTTATTTTGAAACCGGGTCTCACGAAGTTGCGGAGGGCCTCACTAGGTAGAGAGAGAGAGAGAGAGAGAGAGAGAGAGAGAGAGAGAGCTGAGGCTGGCCACGAACCCAGATCCTCCGGGCTCCGCCTCCCAAAGTACTGGGATTACAAGGGTGCGCCACCACGCCCGGCACAAAACCACTTTATCAAGAAGTTAGTGAGGTTCCAGTCCCCAAAGGAGAAAGAGGAAGAGTGAAAAAAAAAACCCACAGTGGAAGACAGAAAATCAAAGCTTAGGTAGTCCTGACATTCCCTTGGACTGAACAAATAAGACTCTAAATTCATCAACCACCCAGACCCCTGACCTTAAGGTACCTTACTCTCCTTTGCTTTTGAGCTGGCACCAGGTTTTTGCTCATTTATTTGTGAAAAGAGGAGATAAGAATAGTCTGAGTCCTTGTCCCAGAATGACAGTGAGGCCGGATTGTTGAATGCTAGACAACACATCATTTACCAGCATACAGGAACTAGCTGGATACTCGTCTCTTTCTCACTTGAAATTGACATTCAGGAGCCCTTTGGACTAGAACAGATTGCTAATGACATTATTTTTGAGAACAATATTTAGTAGTCATTCACAAATAGTGGAGTCTCCACTCTCCACAAAGATAGGAATTTCAATACACAAAATATTTCAATGTTTTTTTAGTAGTTTTTTTAATGTGCTTTTATTGGTGCATTATAGCCTCACATCACAATGAGAATCAAGTTGACAGTCACACCCACATGCACACAGGACTCGGTGCCCCCCTGCCTCCCCTCCCTTCCAATACAGAGTACTGAGATTGGAGTTGGTATGTTTTCATATGTACACGTGGTTGATGGTAGTAATTCCATTAATGAACTTCATTCTTCCCCTTCCCCTTCCCTTACACCACTTCCCTGTCTCCACTGAGGCTTCTCCACTATTGTCTGGAGGCCCTTTTGTATCCCCACTACTCCCTAGCTTGCGCATATTAGAGAAAACATATGGCCCTTCTCTTTCTGTGATTGGCTGATCTCACTTAACATAATGTTCTCCGGGTCCTTCCATTTTCTTGTAAATGATATTATTTGGTGTGGAGATTCCTCTGAAAACTGGGAATGGATCCACCATATGATCCAGCTATACCACTACTTGGTATCATTCCAAAAGGGATTGAAACCAGAAAACCACAGCAATTTATGCATACCCATGTTCATAGCAGCATAATTCACAATAGGCAAATTATGGAACCAACCTAGGTGTCCACCAACAGACGAATGGATCACAAAATTATGGGAAATGCACACAATGGAATTCTACTCAGCTATAGTTTCAGTAGTTTTCAAGCAGATCAATTGCTACATAATTGAAGATTCTGTTGTCATCCCCATAATGAAAGTGCTAAACTTCTGGCTTGGTGCTGTTTCATGTGGTTTATTAAACACTACCTTGGAAGGGCAGATGGACACAAGGGGAATATCGTATTAAGCGAAGTGCAATTCACTCCCACCTTAGTATAATTTTATTGAACTCAATTGCTTTCGACTTAGATGGGACCATTTAAAATTTCAATAAGTACCTTGCTCAAGCATTGGAAAGAATTTAAGCATTTGCAAGGAAATGTTTGCCTTCCCTTTCTACATTCCAAACAAATATCAGAAAGTAGGCTAGCCTTTAGTATGTATGAGACATAGCTGGTCCCTGTTATTTATATTTTGATGAAACACTGTTGATAAAAGCTCATGGATCTCTCAATAATAGTAATTCTGTGTGTGTGTGTGTGTGTGTGTATACATGCTCACACTTCAAACTCTCATCTCATTGTTCAGCTGATATTTTAAATCCATTCAATGCTTACTTGGGGTTCTTTGTGTGTGGCCCAGGAAAAAGGATTTAGCAACGCATTTTTGTGCATTTTTACGCTCTGATTATGCAAGCCTAGATACTAAATATTTTGAGAGTGGCATACCTGGAAGTCATTACCTAAATTCTGAATAGAAATGACTTCATTATTATTTAATGTTAAATTTTATGCTTTTAGGAACCAGGTAGCACTGAATTTGAATCCTGACTTCAACTTGTCCAGGCCTCTTATCTTGGGAATTTAGGAACCTCCATATATACTTATTAACTCTAAAATTCTAAAAGTAGTAAATAGCCAGCATCATAATGAAATTCGATATAATTGCATGGTACATAAAATTTAATAAGTTTTAATTCTATTGTAGGGAGGATAGCGATAGGAAAATACTGAAAAAAATAATGGCCCTATGTTTTCTCTCATATGAAGAAGTTAGAAAGAAAATAGAAAACAAAAGGGACTTTTGATAAATGAAAAGAGACAGCAATAGAATAGTGGCAAGGGTTTGGAGGTGGGAGGTGGGAAGGGAAAAAGGAAGATTAAGGGAGGAAACAATTCAAATAATGTTATTTCCAGATTGTGTTTTCATACACCAACAAAGGTATGGATACTAAACTCACAAACATGTATAGAGAGGGCAGATTGATAGTGAAATACACCAGATGATATATGCAAGGATGAATGTATCACTTTGAATCTATCATGTGTAATGACAATGCAAAATAAAAACTATAAAAAAACAGAGTGATGTCTTATAGCTTTAACATGTGTATCTCTATAACTTTGGTGCATGATCTTTTTGATATGGTGTTGGGTTTGGTTTGCTATTATTTGGTTGAGGATTTTTGCATGTATGTTCATGAGGAATATTAGTCTGTATTGCTTTTTTTATCTGGTTTTGGTATCAGGGTAATGTTGACTTCACAGAATGAGTTTGGAAGCATCCCTTCTTTTCAATTTTTGAAAGTAGTTTAAGGGCAATTAACATTAGATATTCTTTAAAAGTTTGGTAATACTCAGTAATGAAGCCATCCAGTTCTGAGATTTTCTTTGTTGGGAGACTTTTAATTATTGATACAGTCTCAAAGTTTTCCATTTTTTACCATCTTCCGGGGAAAAATATTTACTATCATTTTATAAGAGTATATGTAAAAAGGTATGAGTTTTATACTGCTGATATATTTTTAGCATAAGGAATGTAATGTACAAATAAAGTGCTATATAACTAATAGTTAATTATAGTATCATGAGTAGTTATTGTCACTTTATAAACTAACTCTCCTTCCCCTGCCATCCCACCCTTTCCTGAGGCCAGTGAGTTGTTTAGTTTTCTATCGCTTGAGCAGTCACTGAACTCTGGGCCATGCATCCCTTGTTACTATTCGGAGCTGAGTTGTCTCATGATTCTGCATCACTTACTATGAAGAGTCTTTGCTGTTTCTTGATTTGACAGATGTATTTTTTAATTATTTATGTCTTGTTTTTCATGCCTTCATATTGCCATCGTCTTATTGTTTTATCATCTCCATATAGTAGAATAGAATAGGCTTGTTTTTGTTGGTTTCTTGAACTAGAATACTGACCCCTTTTAAAAAATTAACAAAGCTGTCTTAAAAGGAAATCCAATGCTTGATTTAGAAAATTTTGTGATAACTGCAATATTTTGTGTCTTCCTTAAATAAAGATCAAATCATTCACTTAACAATGACTACTTAGTTCGTTCCTCTTAAGTTCCAAGCTGTGTTTTAAGTGCTGGGGAGAATATAGAAAAGCTCCTAAATATGATTAATACTCAGCCCATGCTCCAACTATCCCATAATCTGCTTGAGAAATAGATACATTAGCATGTCATTATATCACTTCACAATGAGTGTGATAATAGAAACACATACTAAATGTTATTTGTGTGTTTTGTGGAGGCAAGAAGAAGCAATTACCTCTACCTGGGTGGTAGACAGCTGGCCTAAGCTTCATGGTGAAGTTATCCTTCGAATTGGCTCTGAAGTATTATTAAGCTGCAGCTAGGTGGAGGGCAAGGATGAAAGGGTAACAAGGGGGAGGAAAGACTAACTCAAGGGCATGAGCAGGGCAGTGCCTTCACTCATCCACCAATTGATTGATTGCTTCATTGATCCCATAAGCACGAATCAAGACTGACTTTGGGTAAATATTGCGCAACATAACTATAGGTGACAAAGCCCTGTATCCAGAAATGCTACACGTCGTGGAGGAAGAGGAGTAGTGAAACAATCCTGGCATAGTGGGCTACCGGCCATGATAGACAAATGCAGGACTTCTGGGTGTCTATAGGATAGCAAGGCAGTTCCCAGACCTTCGCTCATTTGGACAATTGTTTGTTCCAGCCACGGAAAGAAAGCAAAAGTTTGGAAGAGTCAAACTAAATCACTCTTTTCAAGCACTAGCTTCCCAAGATATATTTTACCCCCTACCTCTTGTCCATATTAAAAGTGCATTTCATTTGTCCTAACTTCATCTAATTTCCTCCAGTTCCTCAGAAGTGCTTTCAGTCATTCCACTTCAGAGCCCTCTGTGCACTCATTTGCTGCTGGCGTCAGATCCACCTTCAATCCTGAGTGACAGATTTGTGCAAGAACCCAATTAGAACCCAGCTAATGAGCCCTCCATGGGCTCCCCTAATAGCCAAAGGACTGTTTATTTCCATACAGAAAGAGACTGTAAGTCAGAGAAGAGTTTAGAATAAAGAAGCACTAATTGAATCAGAAAAGCACCTGTGTTCCTCATCCTATATTTATTTATGTACTTTAATCCAATGTTGTTTAATAAGTGCAAAGTGTTTTAAACATACTAATTATGTGCTATAGGAAAACAGACTCTCAATAAAAACGAAGAATTAACAGGGGTGAGAAAAAGATAAAAAAACAAACATCAAGGAACAAAGGAATTCTGTAGCTTTATGCCCTTGATTACTTTTCATATGAAGACGCCATATGAAAATTGAATTTATTATGAATGTATAGTTTGAGTTAGATAGGTTAGTAAGGTCTTATTTGCCAACATTTATGTATTAAGTGAAAAACATTACCTAGTAAGTAGAAAATCCTGGTTTGTCATTGGAAAATCCTAAGGCCCCATTCTGAGCTTTATTTTTTTTCCTTTTGTGGTTCCTGAGAAGCAGCTGTTAGGGGTTACATTTGATGTTAGAACAGCCAGTTTCAGTGACAGGCTATTGGGACTCTGAGGTGACAGTCGTTTTATTTTAATTGTCTCTAAATGTGCAATGACCGCAGGAATCTCTAGCAATGTGAATATTTAACAACCCATGATTACTGCGTACCCCTCTGCCTTTTATCCTTATCAGAAACATGGACACCAGCTGTTTTCTCTTCATGAGAGATCCCTGATTATTGTGAATGAACAATCTCTTGTGGGTAAGGACTAAACTGGAATCCTGTTGACACACTCATTTCCTACACACAAGACCACGGGACCTCTTGGATTTGACGTAGGTGGGAAGGTGGAGCTCAGAGACATTTCAATGCTTGACATTCTGAGATACACCTTTTTACACGCTTTCGTTACACCTCTCCCTCCAGAAGGTTGTGCTCATTAAAACTGACGTGTTAAGCATACAACTAGTTCCTTCTACTATCAGTGCAACGAAGTCAGGCAGTCGGAGCTAGCTTACATCTGACTCCATGGGGCTCAATGATACAGCACTGGCATCAATCCCTATTTCTTCACACATCCCTTCCACACATCTCCCCTTCCCCCAAATTTCCTTTGGGTTCATCACAGGCACCATTTCTCAATTCTATCCCAGGAATGTCGTCTGATAAGACACTTTGGGGTATGTTTTCATAACTTCTTCCTACATATCACAACTATGCCATAATCAGCATCCATTCACAGAATGGACTAGGCAGGGTTAGTATTCTAGAAATAGACGTAATGGGATGACTGTATATGGTAGTTTTGCACCATGGAAAGAGGATGCTATTTAAAGACGATTAGTTTAGGTTCAGGGAGACCCTACAGGTTAAGAGTCTTCACTACAAACCACACCAAAAGGCTGAATCCCAGGAGTAGGCAATGTCAAAAGCAAATAAAATGCATATTTCACAAAATATGTTAATGTAGATGGGCTCACATTAAAATTATAGATTACCTCCAAATTTGCTTACCAGGGTGTTTTTCATCAAAGTGGACTCAAATAGAAATGATGCTGAACTAAGAAATAGCCTAACAAGTTCCAGCATAAAAGTTATGTATGTAAATAACAGGGAAAATAAAAAGGAAAAAAAAAGATGGCCACCATTTATCAGAACAGAATTAAACAGAGGAGAGGAATAATTCAGAAAAAAGTATCCTTAGAAGCAACACATTTAAAGTAAGCCCAACCCCAATCAACCAAGGAAAGAGAATACAGGTTAAAGAAATGAAACTGAACAAAATAGAGTAAGTAACAAGAGGTAAAATGATACAGTACATAGCTGTACATGGACTTAAGAGTCAGGCTGTCATGGGATTAAACTGCATCTCTACTACTTATCCGCCGGGTATCCTTTAAACACTTACTTAACACTGAGTCTTACGACCTGCAGCCATGAAGCAGTGCCCCAATTTTTACTAATGTCAAACCTCCTTCTTAGGGTCATTGCATCCCCTAAATAATATAATGAATACGTGGATCTCAACACAGCACATGGCAAGCAGTGCCTCTCACATATGTTAGTCATTTTACAAAAAAAATGAGAGTGAAAGATCCAAAAACATATAATAAGCATGGGGATTATTATATAAGAGAAATATAAACGTAGCTGAGAAAAATCTTTCCTGAAATTAAGATTTTTGTTGTTGAGGAAATTTGGATGCAGGATTGTTAACTCCATAGTTTATCCTGAGGAAGCTACTGGATTTCCAGAATAAGAAAGACATTTTTAGGCATTGTTCAGAAAGTAACACATAAGGTAAAAATAAGTAATTAAGTAAGTAAACAAATAACCCAGCTGACATATTATTATTCCAATGTAGATTTCAAAAAATGACAATAGAATTTCAGCTCAGTGATCCTACAGAGAAAAGAAAACACAATCTGAGAACATCAGGGACAGTGATAGTATTCTTCAAATGCAAAGGCAATATTTAGAATGAATAAATACTTTTGAAGATAAATGTGTATCCTGTGTCTTTTGCATCGCTTTCACCCACCCCATTATAATTCTTAATCTTTGCATATATTCATCAAGTGAAATGTGTTTTATAACAAAAGAGGAACACCTGGAAAATAAAACAATTTTGTTCAGATTTAGAGTACAATATACAAATTAGTAAAAAATCCCAATTTTTATTAATTATGTGATCACAGGTAAAACAAATACTCTTGCTGAGCCCAGTTACTAATGGGCCCTGGGCAGTGTGGTACAAATGAAACAGTTCTGGAATTGAAATATTTATGTAAACATCTCACTCTGCAAGTGATGAGATTTATTCAGTTTAATTATTTCTGCTCAAATAGTGAGTGATATAGTGGAGAAAGGTCCCAGATTACTTCTTCCTAAAGAGAAATCATGCCAGGATAAATTGTCTCAGATGACTAAGTGGACAATATTGTGTTCTGCATAATATGGTCAATTTTATCAAAAGCGTTCACCTCATAGATAATCTACCACTATTCTCTTTGAAGGCTTTTCCTCCTTGGGAATTCCACTCTTCAGCACTCAGCTCCCAGAACTTCTCTTTTCTTTTACACCAAACATCGAGTGTATTCTAACCATCTACCCTGAGATGGCATAAGGAAGATACCAAAAGACACAAGAAATCCGTGCATTTGGGTTGTTTAGGTATGACTATCAAAGGACAGGACCTACCTGAGTTCCAGACCTTCAGGCACAGAGACATGGGGTAACCTTAAATTAGTAAAATTAATTTCCCATTAAAGAAGGGAATTACAACCTCTGTATTGTCTTTCATTTCCTTCTGCTCAACTTCCTATGACTGGATCCCTTAAATTGCCAACCTGCATTGACACTCCGATCCCAGACCTCAGAACAATCTCAATGTGAATATTTCTGGGAAAGAAACTATTGAAATAGAATCTCTCTGGCCTGCTCTGAGTGGATAGTGATAGGTAAACCACAAAGTGCCCCCATTTCTTGACTGGCTCCTGTGTGTTGGGCACTTTGCCAGCTTCTTTCTGAGGATGCACCTCTGTTCCTCTCAGGCTGCACCTGGTATTTAGTTTGGGTGGCAACTTGGTAAGCAGCAGTTGCTATAGGTCATCAGGGCAGGGGCTCAGCCTTTCGCACTCCTACCCCTTTGTCTGCAGTATTACAAGCCGGATGGGCTAGCTCTTCCATTATTCAATGGCTGTGTAGAGTTCAAAATTGCTTAAACTCTCCAGTTCCCATATTCCTTGTATTTATATCAGATCCTATACTAACCCCTATGTCACACATAGATTATTTTATGTAATAAAATGCATATAGTATTTAAACACAGTTTGTGGTCCATATTAAATGCTCAATAAACAGAAGCTTGATGTTTTAAAAGTTTTAAAAACTATTATTTCTGCTCTCTCTTTAGGGTGATGTGAAAATTAAATGAGATGATTGTGACGCACCCCTCGGAAAGTGGCACTCATTATGTGAACACAAGTCCCTTCTTTGTCCCGGCGTTCCTACAAATGCCTGGGAGCATGACATCTCTTCATCGCAGTGAAAATTTGATGCTCAGCTTTCTCTGCAGAGCCAGATTTGGTGGCTGTGGTAGTTGTCTCACTGTCTGGCAGCTCTAGGTAATGGGTTTCATACCAGGAATAGATAGAATAGACAGCTTTTCCCCATGCCACAGCCTGTGAATGGCAGAACCTCTTGCCTGGAAAGCTAGTCTCCAGTTACATTGTAGGCAACTAAGCCAGAGAATTATCTGTCCTGGAGTGATGAATGTAGGAAAAGAAACAAAAATGCTCAGTGCTATCTCAAGTCAATTGTCAAAGTAGAATGCCGTTTTCTGTCCTCCTGCTCTAAAACATAATTGAGCGAGAAAACCCATCCATCCCTAACTCTATGAATAATCCCCTATTAAGTTTCTCCGATAATGCCCACATCTGTTAGCTCGTTAGAGACAAAGTTGAATGCTACTTGGAATCAGTGTTAGGCAAATGTTTGGATGAGACTTGTAATCCTCCAGGATCGGTGGCTAATTTATCTTTGCCAATCTTTACTAGTTTTAGCTCAGCAAACAAGGATATAGTATCCAAGCTGACGGCCAGGAAATTCCCAGGAAAGTTCTGGTGTCCCAGCTGCCTGTGTGAAGGTTTGGCGAGTTGGAGACGACTGGCAATAAGCCCAACTAGCAGAGCCCAGCTGTGCTGGGCATACAGATAGACCACAGATGGGGAGAGTCAGGCTGGAAGAGCTGAGGTTCCGAGGCCTTCCTGCTAGAGGTCAGAGAGAGGAGGCTGAGCCCTGCCAGCTACTGTGAGGTATGGGCGGTGAGAGCTGGAATCAAGCCGCATGCGCAAGCGACACAAAAACAGAGGGGATGTATAGGTTTTGCAGAATTCAAAACGCCTTATATCTACTTGCCAGAGAAAGCAGAAGAGACAGGGCTGGTTGGTGGCAAAACTTAGAAACTTGTCTTTGCTTCTTCGACTCCTCCTTTCCCACATCTTTCCCATTTTGTACTTCTGTCCTTCCTCTGATTCCCGATTCCCATTATCTTTCTGCCTGTTCTCTTAGGAAGACATAATTTCATTGTGATTATGTTGTATACTTTAGCTAACTCAGCATGATGGTTCTATATAGTTTACAAACTTAGGAGTCTAAAATCATCACAAGACACATTTTAGAAAAGTGAGTTTAGATTTTTTTTTAAAACACACACACACACACACACACACACAACAGTATAATGACTGATTTATGCTTCATCTCCTCCCCTCCCCCCCCCAAAAAAAAACAAGAATACTCCTGGACTGTAAATAATAGCAAAGTATTAGAATTAAATAAAATAATGTTCTTAGAAGACAGGCATGTGTTTTCATTCCAAATTTGGTCAGTGAACTTCACCTTTCTCAGCCTGAGTTTCTTCAACTGTAAAACTAAAATGGTAAAAATAGTGCAACAGGGTCATTGTAAGTTTTAGATTAAACATAAATTTAAAAGCATGGCACCAAATATGGACTGAATGTTTATGACTTCTTAACATTCCTATGTTGAAATCTCCTTCCTAATATTATGATATTTAGACACGGTATCTATGGATGGCAATTAAACCATGAAGGTGAAGCCCCCAGGTCTGGGATTAGTGGCCTTATTAGGAAAGGTCACCCAGTTAGTTTGACCGCTTTCCAGTATAATAATGGGACAAGAAATCAGTAGTCTCAAGCCAGAAGAGGCCACTGTCCTGAAACACTACCATGCTGGTGTCCTGATCTTGGAATTCCAGCCTGAAGAACTGCAAGAAATAAATGTTTGTTGTTTAAGCCCCCCCGCCACTGGTCTTTAATCTCTTATAGTAACCAGGCAACAGAACCTAACTCTCATTTAAATGTAATGTGTGGGAAAATAAAGTAAAATCGATGTTATTTTCTTCTACAAGAACTTATGTTTAAGTCAATGCCGCTGTTATTGTTTCGCTGTTATCAGGGATTAATAGTGGAATTAGAGGCTTTGTCCCAGGTTAAGGAGATTTCAGGTGTCAATGAGAAGGGGAAGTGGAAGGGCTTGAAGGGCGATAATACCTGGGCTTTATCTTGGTCCTTGAAATCACAGGCATCTATCCACCTCTACATTCAGGGTATCCCCTCAAATAATCTATTCTTGCCTTTGAACCCTATGTGTCTCTAAAACCCAGCTGGTACAGGGCCTGGTTTATACTAAGAGTTAACACAAATAAGAGCAAGAAGTTCTGGGGCACTACTGCACAGTATGGTGACTGTGGAGAACAACTATGTGTTGAATATTTCAAAAAGCTAAAAGAAAGGATTCTGAAAATACCACAAAGTATGGATAAGTGAGGATTTAAACACTGCATGATACATACATGCATCAGACATTACGTGGTACCCCATTAATAGGCACAACATTTATGTTTTTGTGTATCAATGTTTTGAATGTGCAATCACTTTTATTTATACTTTTATTGGTACATTATAGTCTCACATCATCATGCAGTTCGTTGTGACAGTGACATACATGCACACAGCACTTGGTGAGCTTTCCTCTGGCTCCTTCCCCACTCCCTCTCACATATGTACATAATTTCAATAGAAGTATTTCCTTCATTAATTCTCCCTCTTCCCCTCCCCAAGACCACCTCCCTGGCTCCACTGCAGTTTCTCCTCCGTTATCTAAAATCCCTCCTACATTCCAATTACTCCCTAGCTTCTGCATATGAGAGAATTTTTTAAATGTAAAATTTAAAATAGAATTTACTAATAGAGTCTTAAATGAACTATTCTGAGCATCCCCATAGTGTTGGCATCCTGATAATATCTACTTTCTTTTCACAATATATTTTACCCTATTTTATTGATAGACACAGAATTAGCAACGGACATCGCTGTTCATGTAACCAATAAGATTGTAAATAATATTTCATGTCTAATAGAATTATTGGTAACATTGAGTAGAGGAGCTCCCTTGATGGGTGTAAAAGAAATGGGAAAGGATTGCTTCCTATTATCTACACTAGCTGGTCATTGCCATGGTCTAGCTATTTAATATACTGTAGCTCATTTAAACATCACCACAAGCCAGGGGCTATCATCCCAAAGGAGGCAAAAATTCCACTGCAGGTCCGCTTCCTACGTGCCATGCATTAATGCATATACATTCTATCCATATATCATTCTCATTTTTATACACTTGGTAGTGGAAAGTAATTGATTGGTAGATAAGATACTCAGAAAATATGCTCTGTCTTCCTCTGAGATTAATAGAGAAGTGGAATTTTAATTGCATAAAATTTTAAACTGTCCTGAATTCAAACTCTCTCATAAGTCTTCTGAAAAGAAGTATAGAATTTGCTAATAGTGCTATAAGGCTTAACACTGGGAAATTTTTTCTTTAGTTAAGCAGAGCCCCAGGGATGACTCTAGATTTTTTTTTAAACTAACACACTTCTATCATTGCAACAGATAAAGCTAGTATAGATAAAATATGAAAATGCACACACACACACACACACACACACACACACACACATCCTGGCAATTAAACCCAAGGCCATTCCACTTCCATGTTACACCTCAACCCCTTTTTTATTTTTTATTTTGAAACAGCGTCTTGCTAGGTTGATGAGGGTCTTACTAAGTTGCTGAAGCTGGCCTCAAACCTACAATCCTTCTGTATTAGCCTCCCAAGTACATATTTTTTGATGGAACTAAGAGTTGAAGTTTCTTACTTATCAATCAAGAAAGATTAAAGATTAAATGTTGTGGTCCAGTTGAGCAATACACATCCAATCTGCTCATGTTCTAATGTATATTCTGATGAAAAAAATGTGAAAAATAATACCAAGAATAACAAATTGAATCTATAGTCTAATAGCTCTGTAGACTGAAGAGAACCCAAAATTATGTTTCAGCTATCTCAGGAAACAATGTTTTCCTGAAAGTCAAGACGCTGGGTTATTAATCAACATTTACTGGCATCATAACTCATGACACTGGTCCAGCTATTTTTTCTCTCCTTGTCTCAGTTCCCTTGTCAACAAAAAGCTCCACAGTAGCACTGAGGTTTCTTTGAGTTCAGGTTCCATACACTTTTATGCTGGGTCCAGAGCAGATAGTTTCAGGAGTGCAGCTGGTTCGAACGGTCTGCGGATGAAACATAAATTAGCAAACCTTAACTCCTGCAAGGCATTCAATTAACTTAGATAGAGTAGGTGCTTTCCAGAGTTTCTGGCAGGAAGGTCCAGACTGGATGGTGGTATTCATGTCCTATGGTCATGGTAGGCAAGCCAAGTCCACAGGCCAGTGGGCCATGAGTGGTGATGATGGACAAGCAGTGCAGGCAAAGGGATTTGGCTGTAGCAGTGAACAAGAGCCACTTGGTGTTGGATGTGACTGTGCAGGAATGTAAAATAGGAGCAGCTGCAACAGAGTAAAGGAGAAAAAGCATAAAGATACCGGGCTTCCTTGTACCATGCTAACTTGTATGAGCTGGCAAACCTTGGACAGATTATACCACTCCCTCAGCCTCATAGGCAAGATGATATGCAGGATTCTATATGCAAGATGAAGGTGAGGAGAATGGGATGGGAATTACAGTGAGAAATAAGCATGCTCTGAGAAAGTCAACTGGAGGCCACAAAAGAGCCTAACCCACACTCTTGGTAGTCCATTTTGCTACTTGGATACAAAGGCAGATGCCTGAGTTGTTCTCTCAGAACGAGACTCACCTTGTCTCACATTCGTGTTCTTTATTAACTCCATGAGCTATGGGCTCAGCATAATTCATGACCTAATGTCTTCTCTGTCTTACAAATTTAAATCCTACTTCATGCAATTCCAAATATGTGAACAAAGAAAGTTCTTATATGAGATCTTTTCACTGAGTCTAATTCACCCCCCCCAAACTGAGACCCATCTCTCCATCTCTCCCCTAAGATGGTCAGTTAATGTACATATTTAAGGGGAGGCTGTACATCTTCATGAACCATATTCAATTCCCCTCCCTCTCAATGCACCTTTAAGATCATTGTCTTCTAACTTGAAAAAAATAAAACAATAAATCTTTCTTTGCAGTACACACCTGGGCCCCCTTTGCTTCCTCTGCCTCAAGGATCACTGCCTTGAAATGATCTTCTCTGTACTCACTGGCTGTCAAGCCATGTGGACCATCTGCTCTCCTTCCCATCGATCCTTCATAACTCATGGACACATAAAATACAGATTTACCTTTCCTATAGACACAAATAAATGAAGCATCACAAACTTTCTGTGCTCTAACTCCATTGTTACTTTTTTTCTGGATTTCTAGGTTATATGAAAATCATGGTTTTGTGCCTAGTAAACTCACTTCCTTCTCTCTGTGGTGGATTGGTTCCATGATGTTTCACTTTAACCTCATCAATAACTACTTTTCATTGCCTCACACTCCTTCCAACAAACTAATTAGCAAAAGTCCCGCTTTAAGATAAATGCAGAGCCCTTCTTTCCACTACACTTATATCTGAATCATGAACGTTTTAAAAGAAATGTTTGAAATTAGTGTCTATAGTGGTTTGGGTTTAGAATGTTCCCCTAGTCCTCATGGAAACAAGGATTTTATCAATGAGTCAAGGAGTAAACAATACCAGATTTTTGCAAACTTTCTAAGAAAAAATTGGTTAAAGGAAGATATCATAACCTTAATACCAAACTTTGACAATGGCAAAAAATTAATATCACTATTCATCATACACATATGTTCAAAAATTCTGAAAATATTAGGAACATATATCAAAAATATATTAAATAGCAAAACTCAATAATAAATAAGGAAAGGGAATTTACAGAATGAGAAAGAATCTCTTTTGACCATATGGTGCAGCAAAACAACCCCAAAATAACAAATATTGCTGTGTCTCTCATTTTGGAGTGTTATGAAAATCTGCCATGCTCTTGCCTGCTGTGTCTCATATGGTAGCAGTCAGATGTTGGCTGTGGCTGCAGCCATCTGAAGGTTCTCTGGAGCAGCACACTCAAGATGGCCCACTCACATAGATGTCACCAGATCTGGTTGTCAGCAGGAGCTGCTGACCAGAGCACCTGAACAGAGCTTCTCCATTTGGACTGCACTCCTATCAGTACAGATGCTGAGATTCAAGTGGGAGAATCTAAGAGCAAATGTTCCAAGACCCGACACGCTATGCAGAAGTTGCCAAGCCAGTTAAGGGAGATGCCTGCAGCTGGAAAAAATGTCTCTCCACTGACTTCCCCTGTCCAGTGAAGTCCCAGGTCCTACTCAAAAGGTTGGACTTCTTCATGGTGGAGAATCAAAGGAACACTGCACGTCAATATTGGGGACAGGAGATATTAGCACATCTATCTTTAGAAAATGAAATCTGCACAGTTGGCCCTGTGCCTACAAATTGCAGCTACAAAAATTCACATGCTTCCCATGTCCATAACATACTCATCCCCGGCCCGTAAGAACTCAGTATCATCATCTCATTGTATGTCAGTTCAAAGTCCAGTGTCTCATCATTTAAATCAAGTCCCGGTGTAGATGGGTCCTCAAGTGTGTTCCCTTAGGTATAGTCTGTCAAGTACATTCATCTTAACATGAAGACCAGTGAACTAGAGACTAGTGATGACCTCCCCCCACCCCATATATCTAGGATAAAATGGTGGTCAAGGGATATTACAAGGATAGTAACCATTCCTATTCAAAGTGGGGAAAACTGGAAGTACATAGTAAATCCAAAATCCAGATGGACACCTGCCACCACTTCCTTGATTAAGACCTAACCCTGTTTCTTTGTAGCTCTGCTTTCTGCAAATCAAAACATACAGATACCACTATACACCTTGTATCATATTAAAATCTCTGGAGACCCCAGACTAACACAATTACTTTCTCTAATACCATTTGAAAATGTGTAGATAACAACCAGTTATCTTTAAATATTCTTTATGCTGTATAATTTTTACATTTATTTTGAAGATAGAAATGTGTATCCGTCAGCATTCTTGTTGACCTAATCTGAATATCTTACCACATAACTTAGAGGAAAGAGGATTTATTTTCTTACAGTTTCAGGCTCATTGCTGAGGTCCTTGCTAAATAGCTGAGGCTGACCTTTCTTTATGCTGTATAATTTTTACATTTATTTTGAAGATAGAAATGTGTATCCGTCAGCATTCTTGTTGACCTAATCTGAATATCTTACCACATAACTTAGAGGAAAGAGGATTTATTTTCTTACAGTTTCGGGCTCATTGCTGAGGTCCTTGCTAAATAGCTGAGGCTGACCTTTAACCTGCAATCCTCCTGTCACAGTCTCCCAAGTAATGGGATTACAGGCATGCACCACCATGACTGGTTTATCAGTTAAAATTTTTTAAAAGATAAATTTTAATTAAAACTTAATATTTTTTGTGGTACTGGGGATTGAACCCAGAGGCATTCTAACTCTGAGCTACACCCCCAGCCCTATTTTATTTTTATTTTGAAACAGGGTCTCGCTAGGTTGATGAGCATCTCATTACTTGCTAAGGCTATTCTCAAACCTGCGATCCTTCTGTCTCAGCCTCCCCAGTGCTGGGATTACAGGCGTGCACCACCATGCCCAGTGAAATTTAAATTTAAATGTACTGAAATATGATTTAAAGTGCAGTTCCTCATTTTCCCTAGCCACAGGTGCTCAATAGCTACATGTGACTGGTGGTTGCTAGTTAGATAACAGAGATATAGGACATTGCTGGCATCACTGAGATTTCTATTGGACAATGACCTTCTAGAAAGTGCATCCTCCACTAGAGCTAGAATAATGCAAAGTCTATATTTAAGTAGAATACATGCGGGTGCCTACTGTGTGCCATGCCCTGTGAATTTAATTCCCATTTGTAAATATAATCAGCATCAAAACCACACTTTGTTTGTATTACCCATTGTTACAAGCAAAACAACATTAAAATAAAAATGCATGAACAACATATTCCTAAATTGCTACTTCAGAATAGTCTTCCTTCACAAATTGGTACTTTAACCTTGAATATAACACTGTTAAAAAAAAAGTAAAGGGAATGTGCACATTTAGAGGATATTTTTTTTTCATTTCCTTTCTATTGTGGCCTTTGTTGAAGGAATAGCATATAAATAGGGCCCTATTCCCATGTCTAGACAATCCCTATCTAAAGCACATTGGCTTTTAGCATTGATAAATATGCAAGGCTCAAGTACACAATTATTTCTGTATTTGAATCTGTAAAACTAAATATTGGACTGGCATTATAATCATCTCATCAGTACAGAGTGAACAAAGTAGGTTATAAAAAGAGTAAATCATAGATGCTAGACAAACATCAGCTCACACACAGTGGTCCTAAGACATGGAGCCATTATTGTTCAGATCTTTCTTTTGTCACATAAGAATTCTCAGTGTGTCTTGTCGGATTCTCTTTGTATAAAATGATTTCCCTAGTTGCATGCTAGTCTCCAAGTGCAACCAGTCTGTCACTGACAACCTCAAATCCCCTGTGCTGTCTGATGCCAGGCTCAGATGTAACCTACGAAAGATATTCCTCCTTAAAATGATGATTTTAAAAATATGTCCTCCTTACAACAATTGTAAATATCATAACAAATAAAAAGAAAATTAAAAACGTACACTCCTTCAACTGTTTATCTATCATCTACCTATCTACCTGACTACCCATCTATCATCTATCCATCCACACAGAGAATAAAACTGAAAGTACCATGCGATCAATTTTGTGTGTGCGTATTTATGTGGGTTATGTGTCTCCCATGTGTATACACGTGTTTATATGAAGCACAAAAATATGTATAGTTTCACAATCTGCTCTAATATCATCATATTGTAAACCAGTTTTTAAAACTTTTTCATTATAACCACTTTAAGAAGATTTTCTATACAATTTTTAGTTACAGAGATACCATTTGTCTGCTTCTGTACTGTGTGTGTGTCTAGGCTTTACATATTAAAGAGGAAGTATTGGGCACTTCATCAGTATCAATTGCACCCATGTGGGAATTCATGTGGAAAACACACCAGCAACGTCTTTATGTTAATTATTTTAGTGTCAATAAATATGCAGCATATTTAATCCCTGAAGCACATTTGTTTAACATCGACGTAACATAATTTAAGTATTTTCGTATTTATCCACTGTTGAAGTGGACGTGAAGCAACAGGGCTATGTTTCTTGTACGTGCATTAAAAGTTATCTTTCCTATAGGTAAGGGGTGTGTGCAAGTTCACGCCCTACAATATTTCATGTAGAATACCCACGAACCAGGAAAATGCAGAGGAGACCAATTTAAAAGTTAAAATGCATTTGCATATGTAAGTAAAAATAAGCATTGGTTTCTGCTCCTGGTTTATATCACTTACAATAATACTTTCCGGGTCTGTCCATGTGGCCATAAGTGACAGGATTTCATCTTTTTATGGCTGAGTAGTATTCCACATATCACATTTTTGCTTTACATATGACACAATTTTTATCCGCTCATCAGTTGATGGACATTTAGGTTGACTCCATGCCTTGGCTGTTGTAAATAGTGTTGCTGTGATAAACATGGAAGAACAGCTGTCTCTTCAGCATGCTATTTCCTATCCTTTGGATATATACCCAGAAATGGGATTGTTGGATCATATGTTAGTTTTGCTTGTAATTTTTTGAGAAACCTCCAAATTGATTTCCATAATGAATATACTAATTTACATTCCCACCAGTCGTGTATAAGGGTTTTACTTTCTCCATATTCTCAACAGTGAAAGATTACATTATCCCATAAAGACATATAATTATTGTGTATCAATAAAAATAAAAGTATATTTAGCAAAACACTGCTCTGCATCTCAGCTTTGATACACATCTGGTTACTTCTGCCCTCAGAATCTACAGTTGACATGATTAATTCAATAATAAAATATCAGAAATCACTGGCATACTATATATTTTTCCATAATAATATCTAATAAATAATGTATTTTTTGCTAGCCAAAAAGTACACATTTACTAATATTTGCTTGTATAAGTGTCTGAGATACCAGATCTAACTGTATGGACAAGTCTTTGGGAAGAAGAAAATAGAGGTTTCATTGATTTGTTAGCAAATAGGAAAATCCCATCTTAGTTTCCAAAGTTCAGAAGTAAAGTTGGGTCTTTATGAGGACACATGTTGCCCTTCAGATAAGTTCCTAGGAGCCACTGATGCCAGCTCTACATTCCTGTGGTCAAGTAACTGATAAGAACATGTTAATTGTTAAGAGGGGGAGAAGGAAAATAAAAATAAAAGTCAGTTTTAAAATAAGGCACCTGCTTGTTGAACCACAAGCTCATAATCAATCCAAGAAACGGGCTCCTTTCCTTTTTCTTTATTGTGCATTTTGTGAGACTGAGAGTTTTTCTCGTATCTATATCAGCTGTGAATTGCTGGTTCTTTATCTCTGCAAAATTAACATACTGATATATAGAAATTCCTGAAAATACAAATACAGAGGCGAAGGCCATGGGATCAATGAAATAAATGCAAATCATTATTCTTTTTATAACCTAAGGGACTAATAAACACATGAAGAAAATTATATGAAAATTAGGAAATTTAAATTAAGTGAAAATAAATCAAATGAAAATTTTCTCAAATTATAAATACTTAAACTTAATTGGTTTTTATACAGAGTCCTTTTTGAGGCCTCTTTATTGTACTATGTTAGCAATTTTCTCATTTTAATCTAAATTACTCATAGTTATAGAATTAAAAATAATAAATAAATCCTAAATGAATTATCAACCATAGGTATTTTAAAGAGACAGGGCATCTATAAACCATAATAATTACTTTTTTTATTTTACCCCTTATATGAAGTGCAAAAGCAAATCTGTATAATGGATAGTGTTCAAGTTCATCTCTGTGACAAACATCTAATATGTGTGTAATATACTTCCCATTTTACAGAGAGAGCAACTGTGATCCCTTATATGCACAAAATAATTGACAAAAGTCAGATATCTAAGAACTGCAGAGCGGTGATCTGGAACCAACCTGTGTGGCTCCAAAGACACCTGTGTTCTCACCATCATCTGGACACTGTCATGCCAGTAACTGGGGGATGTACACTGGGGGATGTGTGACAAACACGTATGTCAGGAAATCGTAACAAATGAACACATTCTTCAAAACCGCAGGGCCATCATTATTAATATTGTTAGAAATAAAGTTCATGGTGTCAAGAAAAAGGCACATGCTTGAAAATTGCTTGACAAGGCGATTTTACTTTTTTTGCAAAAAATGGGTGCTCCCAGGGATGCGAGAGCACACCTGACAAAGAACCAGGTGGGTCTTATATCCCTGATTCAAAGTTCCTCCTGTGCTAAACTCCTATTGGGAGTTTAGCTGACTCCTATAGGAGTCAGCTACAGGGGAAGACAGGGGAGGGTCAGCACCTGCAATCTTTTAAGAGATGCTGATTTTGCGAAGGAATAGAAGTCCCTACCAGGTTACAAAATGACGGTTTAAGTTAAGCCATTCCTTTGACAAAAAAGATACAATCATATTCTCACAATATGACGTCACAAACTAAGGCATATAATTCTGAAACCAAACGTGACTCAAGGGATCACATAACTGTATCTTCCTTTCATGTAGAGGAGGACTGAAATCATTAGAAGAAGATTAGCCAAAATATATGCAAACACGGAAGACCAGTATCCTGATTGGAATCTAGTTCCTCAGACTGTATCTCTTGTTGTATTTCATTTCACTCCATTCAGTGCCTCCCACCTCATATTAGACTGTATTCCAAAATGATCTTGCAGATTCCAAAAACTCAGAGTTACTTGTGCTACATGAAATGACCTTTGTCTGTTGTGATTTTTAAGTTTTTTTTTTTGTCTTTTTCTCAGGTGATTTGTTATTTTTTTTAATATAAGACTGTCAGGGATCACTTTACTTCTACTTTATGAACAACCCCTCTACAGAGACACATCCAAATCTTTAAATGAGAATCCGCTCTAAATTAAAAGCAGGTTACTGTTACTGGGAAAATTCTCCACAAATTAAGACTAAATGGACCTTTGAATTCCAAGGGACTTTACAATTAGTCAACTAAACCTCACCATGACTCCTATTTCTCGAAAACATTGTTCTACGAATTCCTGGTTCAATATTGTACTGTGCACTAGTAGAGGGATTCAAGGAAGCAACTTTGGGATAGGCAATATCTCACTCTAAAAATAGGTTGACATAAAATAAAGTACAAGCATACCTCAGAGGTACTGCAGGGCTGGTTCCAGACTACCACAAAAAAAGTAAGTATCACAATAAAGTGAGTCACAGAAATTTTGGTTTCCCAGTGCATATAACATATCTATTTATACTGTATTGTATTCTATAACATGTGTAATAGTATTTTGTCTAAAAAAATTCATGCCTTAAGTTTAAAAAATGCTCTATTGTTAACAAAAAAAATGCTAAAGCTCACCTGATCCTCAAGTAAGTCCTAATGTTTATGGCAGTGGGGGTGAGGGATTTTCTTTCTGGATGTGAAAAGTTGCTGATTGATTGTGGGTGGGGGCTGAAAGCTGGGGTGGTTGGCTGTGGCAATTTTGTAAAGTAAGGCAACAATGAAATTTGCCATATTCATTCTTTCCTTCTAGAAAGATTTCTGCATGCAGCACTGTTGGATAGCATGTTTTACCACTGTAGAACTTCATTCAAAAGTAGAGTTAACCCTCCCAAGCTCTGTGGCTGCTTTCTCTACTAAGTTTATATAATAGTCTATATCCTTTGATGACATTTTAACCATTTTCATATTAGTTTCACCAGGAATAAATTCCTTCTCTAGACATTGCTTCCTTTGCTCATGCGTAAGACACGGTCTCTCATTGATTCAAGTTGCATCATGAGAGGGTAGCCTCTCAGGCTCCACTTCTAATTCTAGCTCTCTTGCTCTTTTTTTTTTTTTTTTTTTTTTTTTTGCAGTACCAGGGATTGAACGCAGGGGCGTTCTACCTCCGCGCTACGCCCCCGGCCCTATTTTTCTTTTTTTTTAATGCTTTATTTTGAAACCAGGTCTCACGAAGTTGCGGAGGGCATCACTAAGGAGAGAGAGAAAGACAGGGAGAGAGAGAGCGAGATCTAGCTCTCTTGCTCTTTCTATCACATCTGCAGTTACTTTCTCCCCTGAAGTCTGGAGCCGCTCAAAATCACCCATGAGAGTTGGAATAGGCTTCTTCCAAACTTCTGTGAATGTTGCTCTTTTAACCTCCTCCCAAGAACCACACATGTTCTTAATGGCCTCTAGAACTGTGACTCCTTTCCAGGAGTGTTTCAATTTGCTTTCCCCACATCCACCGGAGGAACCACTATCTATGGCAGCCATAGCATTAGAAAGTGGATTTCTTAAATAATGGAAATTGAAAAGAAAATGACTCCCTGATCCATGGGCTGCAGACTGGAAGTTGTGTTTGCAGGCATTAAATCAACATTGATTTCACAAAACTTCTTCAGTCTGAGCTCTTGGATAGACCAGATACATTGTCAATGAGCCGTAATATACTGTAGGGAATCTTCGTTCTGAGCAGTAGGTCTCAACAGTGGGCTCAAAATATTCAGTAAACCATGCTGCAAACAGATGTGCTGCTGTCCCGACTTTGTTGTTTCATTGACAGAGCACAGGAAGAGCCCATTTGCTATAAATCTTTTTTTTTAATTTGTATTGTTACATCATAATTGGACATATTAGTGATATTTATAGTGATTAATTCACATATACACATAACTTTATTTGGTCTGTTTCCCTCCTTGTACCTCCTCTTTCTCTTTCCTCCTCCCTCCCCTGAGTCCTTTCCACTACTGATCTTTCTCCTGTATTCATGAAGTCCCTTTTCTTTCCGTTTTATTCTCTCTAGCTTTTACAGATGAGAGAATAGGTGACCCTTGATTTTTCTGAATCTGGTTTATTTCACTTAGCATGATGTTCTCCAGTTCTATCTGTCTTTCTGGAAATGACATAATATCATTTTTCTTTATGGCTGAGTAAAACTCCATTGTGTATATAAAAATCCATTATTTAGTGCAGCCACCTTCAATAATTACCTTAGCTAGATCTTTTCTTTTCTTTTTCTTTTTTATTTTGTACTGGGGATTGAACCCAGGGGCATTCTACCTCTGAGCTACACCCTGAAGCCCTTTTTATTTTTTTTTATTTTGAAACAGGGTCTCCCTAAGATGAACTTCCTGTGATGATGGAAACATTCAGTGTCTCCACTGTTCTATGTATTATCCACTAGCCACATATGGCTAAGTGCCTCAAAAGTTGCTAGTCTACCCAAGGAACTGAATTATTCATGAACCACATTACTCAATGTCTTTCATTTTATCTATTTTATATGTAACAGTAGAGGCTTAATTGCAGCTAGTGAATCCTGTACTAGTTGACAGAGTCTGAGTACCATTTTTATCTAAGAAATCATAGGAAAGTTAGGAGAACACACACTTTTATACAAAACAACTGGATAAACCATGGTGTAGATTAAACATATTGAATTAATATTTCAATTTAAAACCAGAACTTCAAAGCAAGTTCTGTTTGCTGCTGCTTGAACTAGTTTCCAAATCCCAGAGGACTCTCCTTTGACCTTGAGATCACTTAGATGGAATTATTTGGAAGAAAATAACGTCAATAAAATAAGAATTTAATTTGGTGATTTAATATTTTGATCTTCGATCATCCATAATTAGGAAAGAAACAGATTCAGAAGTCACATAATTATAGACTCATTGGGATAAAATATGTGAGGCTGGAGCAAACTCTAGAAATGACCAAGTTCGGTGCCCTTCTGTTTTGGAAGTGGGATGTCAAGCATAGAGAAGTTATTGATTTCCTCACGTCCACATAGACAGGAAGCTTCGCCTCAGGTTGAGGGGCCAGGTGTGTGGGCCTCAGGTCAGAACTCCAGATTATCCCCAGCACTCTCCTGCCTGACACAGCAGGTTAGGCTTGGTGTCAATATTCCTTTCAAAATAGAGAGGGCATGCTCATCAGTCATTTTTTTCTTATATGTTATGGCAGGTAAGTACAGCAATGGGGAATATTTGAAATATGAAAAGTGACATTTTAGATATTCTCCCTACCACAGAGAAGGAAGAAGGGGTAGCATAGGTAGATCAGCTAGCCCATGAGCAGGGACTTCCCTGCTCTAAGTCTGCTTTCATTCATAACTGTTAGGATTCGAAGAAGACTTCTGAGACTTCTCAATTAAGTATCTTATGGCATCTCTGCAGACATCTTACAAAACATAAGTGATCATTAGCAGGTGTGATTTAGCTAATTTGGAAACAGGCACCATGTTGTTTATGTCCTTCACTGTAATTGGCATTAGTCTCAGGAGCATTGCCTTGGATACCTGAGGTAATATTCCTAGTCAGAATTACCACGGGAGCCATCCCTGAAATGTAGCACATAAGGCTAAGGAGATATTCCAGTGGGGATAGGCATGGTTTTAAAAGAAAAACTATCATAATCATCGATGTCCACAGTGTTAATGTCCTGAGAGAGCATGAATGCCTTGTTCTACCACATGCGGTTGCTCATCAATATATCAAAAAAAATTGTGCATACAAGAGAGCAGGAAACAATCTGGACCAACACCTACTAGCTAATTTTATTTTTGATTCTCTCAGCAATCTAGGATCAGTGCTTATATTCTATGGTTATTAGAATAAAATTAGATATTATCCATTGTCCCAAGGGATTTAAGCTGGAAAGCCAAAATAGTCCAAAATAGTCATTGGTTTATGAGCTAACACTTTAGACAGGATTGTCAAATCAGGCTCAAACACATCATTTTATCTAGCAATGAATTTGATCATCAACCCCAAGGATATAGGCAAGAAAGAGGCCCAGAGAAGAAAGATAACTGGAGCAGCAGGTTAGCTTCAATGATCTGTCTTCCTGTATCAGAGTAACATAGGATCTCCACGTTAGGACTCAAGGGTTATTGCCCAACACAATCATTAGCTTTTATGTTATAAAATATCTCCCTTTTACACTCCAGAAAGTTGCGCCAGGAGCCACGCCCCATCCATTCTGAGTTTATTCACTATTAACTTTAATCCAAGGAGAGGCCCTACTAGAGGCTGTCTAGACAAAACCTCTTTCTCCAAGCCAATATTATTAGTCTCTTTACCTGGACATCCAGTTGACAAGGAGTCTAGACCATGCCACCTGCCTTCTTTTCTTCACCTACTCCAGGGTACATGGTGTTCAAAGGAAGTGAATGAATCACATGACAGGTGCTTTAACTCCTTCCTCCCAGTTGCTAGGAAAAACATGCTTCATAGAATAATAAAGACAGGGGTATATGGAATAAAATTTGAATAAATTTAAGTACATCTATCAAGACCTAGTAGCCAGAGATTAGGATTAGTTGGGTCTCTGATGGAGCCAGAACAAATTCTTTCCTTTTCTTTTCTATCTTTATTTTATTTATATTACCAGAAAATCTAGAAAGTAAATCATAACCCCCCTTTCTGGAGAATCCACTAAACTGGGGGAAATCTTGCCAGCCCTTCATTCTGATTCAGCCAAAAAAGCAGACACATTCTGACCACTGTGTGCAATGGGTGTTTATATCAGAGTTTATTGAAGTAATATCTAACTACATATTCTGACTAAAGTACTTGCTATGAAAAAGGAACTACTATAAGCCCTAATTATGCATCTTTTTCCTGTTCCAATCAGAATTACACAGAGGAGCAGTGTGTGTGTGTGTGTGTGTGTGTGTGTGTGTGTGTGTGTGTGTGTAGATCAAAAGAGTATTAAGGTTTGGATCTTATCTGTCCCTTAAAGGACATATTTTGAAGGAAGGCTTGGTCACTAACCTGTTCCTCTATCAGGAGGCAGTGGAATCTTTAAGAGGTGGGGCTAGTAAGAGGTAAGTAGATCATGGGGTTGTGCCTTGAAGTAGATTATGTGCCCCCCTGCCTTCCCTTAAACCCTAGACTTCCCAGAAGCCATGAGGTGGGCATCCTACTCTTCTACACATCTCTGCCCCCATGATGTACTGTGCCACCACAGGCCCAAAGCAATGGGGCCAAGTGACTAAGGACTGAAACCTCTAAAATCATGGGCTGTCATAAACTCTTTTCTCCTTATGAGTTGTTTATCTCAGGTATTTATCACAGTGATGGAAAGCTAACCAATACGGAGAAAAAAATGAATTTAAAGACTTTTATATTTTCCATGATTTAAGAAGTTTGTATGTTTCAAAATTTCAGGGCCAATCAGCAAGTTAGATGTTCTCTCAGGAGCTGATGTTGCCATCTTGAGTCCAGAAAGAAACAGGAGACAAAATTCTTTCCTCTTGGGGAACCTCAGTCTTCTCTTAAAGCTGTCTATTGTTTGGATGTGGCCCACCCTCATTAAGGAGGATAATCTGCCTTACTTAAAGTCTATCAATTTATGTTTCATTTTGCCTAAGACAAGTCTTCACAGAGACACCTAATCCAATGTTCTAGCAACTGGGCCCCATAGTTTAGGCAAGGTGACAGGTAAAATGATCACACCTCTTTTTATCCTTCTGATGGTGTTTTGTATTTAGTATTATTATTGCCCCTAATTAGAAAATGAAAAGTGAAGTTGGAGCACACAAACTTCTACAGAGGTATGTGTCATACATTCACACGTTTCTATGCACTCTGAGTTCAGTCTACACTTTCATGAGGCTTTACAAATGAGGTGATCAAATTCTAAAGGACCAGAAGGAGCCAGGCAGTGAAAGAAGTAGAAGCCACATTTTAGCTGAAGGAAACAGCTCGGAGGCTGAAAGTGCATCATATGCTTCAGAGATCTCAATATTTCTTTTTCCTGGCCTATTAGAAATGATTGGTTACAAAAGAAACAGAGAGAGAGAGAGAGAGAGAGAGACAGAGACAGAGAAAGAGGTTAGAACCAGACCTCAGATCATGATGAGTTTTACATGTTAATGATTTTTTAACATTTTCTGACAATGACAACAACAAAATTATATCCATTGAAATCTATTTAGAAAAGATGCCTAAGAGAATAGTGTACATCATGAATATTGTTCTTGTGTTAATATAGAGGTAGAGAGAGAGAGAAGGCCAAAAAAAGATAGAGAATAGACTTAATAGTAGTTGGAAGTCTTGCACTATTCAACTTATTTAAAAATTGAAAACTACTTAAGAATTAAAGATGATTCAGTTTTCTGCCCGCAGCCTACACATGGCAAGTATGCTACTGTAGATGAAGTTTATCCAACAGGCAGAGGACTCAAAGGGAAATGAAAAAAAAAAGTTGAGTTAGGTCACGCTGAGTTTAAGTTGCCTTTGGGAAACCAGGACATATCTACTAAATAGATGAATAAAGAAGTCTGTAATTCAGATGTGAGATCTATGTAATAAATATGAGCCATAAATATATGACAGAAGTCTTAGAAGATGGCCTGGCTTTGGAACCTTCCTTTATGATAATGCTACCGGAATATAGAGCGTTAACTCCTATTACAAACAAGTCAGGAACTGCTAACTGAATTTACCAGGGTTGCACCACCCCTACATACCAGAGCCCTGAGATCCAACAGATCAGCTACACTTTGTCTGGCAGGAGAATTAAGACTTCAGTGATGAGAAAATAGGCTAACACACCCAATTTCCCCTGACTGGTTTTAACCTTATTCGCTAACATATTTGCATTTTTTTTTTTTTTTACAGAAATGCTAGAACAAAGGTAACTGAAAGAGAGAAGAAAAGAAAGTTAATTTCTGGGGCGGGGGAGATATATCAGTGGCATAATCACAGAGTAAGAGAAACAAGACTCAGGTTATCAGAATCAGAGCACTAATAATAATTATTAGAAAATACTGAGAGGTTTCATATTTCAGAATATGAAACATGCTCTGCCGTCTTTATCCACATTTCAGAGATGAGGATGTTGAGGTACAGAGTTTCACTCTACAAAGTTCATCCAGCTACTAGGGACTGGAAGCTTTATCGTGTTTTTCTACTGACTTCTGAAGTATAATTTGTGGATTAACCTTTATTACCTCTTGATTCACATTGGAGGTGGTGAAATAGAAAACTGTGATGAGAAAAGATACCCACTGAGTTTCATCGGGGTCCTGAACTCCTAATGTCACTGGATTAATTATCCTATTGAATCACATTTCTAAAATGCACTGGAATGTTCAAAAGATCCTAAATATGAAATGGTGTAAGGCATTGAAGTAGTGTTCAATACACATTTATACATTTCTATCTTTTTTAAAAAGGACTCTTCCATCCAAGGTTCGTGTATCTATTTTATATACTCAATGAAACTTTATATGAAGATATCTATGTATGTATAGATATCCACTTATATGCTGAAAAGGACCATTCCAGGCAAAGACTTCTTTCTATTTGTAAGATTATAAAAGAAGAAAAGAAAGACCATTCCTGTTACATGGCATTAAGAATAAGACATGTAACAAAGTACTCTGAAAGTGTTTTAAAGTGCCAGAAAAAATACTTCAAAATGTCTGAATTTTCCTACATGGTAACTCATTTTATATGCAAAATTTGCATTACAGATATAATGGTACAATATACCGTAAGCTATGCTAATTAATGTAAACATGTATATGTATATGTGTGTGTGAGTGTGAGTCTCTGAGAACACAGAGAAGAGTTTGTGTCTGTATGTATGAGTGTGTATGTTCATGTGGGTGTGTATGTGTATGAGCGAGAGCGAGTGAGAAAGAGAGAGAATAAAATAGCATCAAGAGTATTTCTGAAGCTCCTAAACTCAAGGAAAAGGATTCAATTTGAAGCCTAATTGGTGGGGTTTTGAATTGTTCAGGGAGTTTTATGCTTTGTGTTTGATTCTGTACACGCATGAAGAAATATATGCAATTGTCATTTCTATCATAAATCAAAAGTCATAAAAATGGTCCTGTTTTATGGGAAACGAGTGCAGTGTGTGCTGCTTCTTTATGGCCTTTATATTTCTGGCTGGCCGAAAGTACCCCTTATTTCATCCCATCCAGCTGTCAGCCTAGAAAGAACCAGGGAGGAGAATGACAGGATAAATGTGCATTACATCTGGCATTTGTGTCCTTTTGCTGGAAAAAGGTGAAGCTGGGTTAAAAGCTCTTCTCTTTTTGTGATGAAGATCTCAGAAGAAGGTCTTTTTTACAACAATACCCTAGACATTCTCCTTAGAGAAAAGCCCTTCCTTCCAGGGAGCCTCCACTCTTGCAAAGATGCAAAAAGCAACCAAAGAACAAGATGCTGATTATGTTGAAATGAATCGTATAAAACTTTGACCAAACTAAGAAAAATGCCCAGAAAGTATAGAAGAACTAAGGATGAAGAACTGTTCTTCTCATTGACCTGTTTTCTCATTCAAAACATCATTGAAAAATAAATCGAAAAGACTGAAGAGGCTTTAGAATTTCTCTAGTCCAGTAGCTTGCAAATGTATGTATGTGGTAAGCATCATTTTGCAAATACTTTTTAAATTTTGTATTTTTATTCTTTTCTGAAGGAGTCTTGTGTGTGTGTGTATATATATGTGTGTGTGTGTGTGTGTGTGTGTGTGTGTGTGTGTGTGTACATATATCTATATCTATATAGATATAGATATAGATATATGGGTTAAAACTTTAGGTTGAGTTAAAAAGAACACAGTATGCTAAGAGGCAAGCCCCCATTTGGTTCACAACCTATGCCACTTTGCCAGCTTTATAAAACGTTTGTGTTTTTCTGAACACAGTTTTAAAATCACCCATTGTTTTAGTCTGTTTTTGCTACTATAATAAAATGCCTGACAATAGATAATTTATAAAGAAGAGAACTTTATTTTTTCACAGTTCTGGAGGCTGGAAAGTATAGATCAAGGTGTTTGTATCTGGCATCTGGTGGGAAACCTCTTACAGTGACTTCACATGGCAGTAGGGCAGAAGAACAAGTTTTTCAAAAGCTGCTTAGAACCTCCTAGAAGGGCCATAGCACCATTCAGTTAGGGAGAAGACTCATGGTCTTGTCACCTGTTAAAAACTTCACCTTTCAGCACCATTACATTGGCAGCACCATCTCTTAGAAGAGACAAATTCAAACCAGAGTACTCATGTAGTCCAAAGTTTCTCTTCAAGCTATTAACAGCATCAACATAGTGATTGGCAGAAATCTAAATGTCAGGAATCTCTGATATAGTCTTCTTGAAAAATTCTGGAAAAGATTGGCTGCATCCATTTCAGTATCACTAAAAACTGTTCCAAGAGCTTTGCAGTACTATGAAATTTTAATCATTGAAAAGTCCTGATGTTGAATTTCAATGATTTTTCTGAATGACAAGCCCTAAATTCTATCATCTGAGAAAAAATACATGCTTATTTTTAAAAAATTTGAAATCTTCTCAGTTTTAAAAATCTCCTTCTACTTCATTTATAAGATCAACTCTATCTTGGTCCTGCTTCTCTGAATTATCTTCACTTTTTAATATATGTTTAAAACACTTAACCCAGAAATATAGAAAGAGTATCCAATCAGAACTGTTTTATTATATAATTTTGCTCATATAATTTTAAAGAAGTTATTGGGGAGCACATAAATGCTTTTTAAAGATGTGAAGAATTTAACAAAAGTTTTTGTATTTGAATAGTTGATATTATGTTTTATGTTGATATTATCAAATCACTCTGATAAATGTTATTTTGTTTACTTCTATTTTAATACCAGGACAGGTAATATTTACATTTTCCAAATTAAAAAAAAACTGTTCAGAGCAGAATTTAAAGAATTAATACCAACCCTTCTTGAACACCCTGATACCAAAGCCAAGAACCTGCAAAAAGGGAAAATACAGACCCATATCCCTGTGAACACACGTGGGAAAATCCTCAATATGTATCTCAATATCTTATTGTTTTTACTTCTATACTTTTTTAGGTGCATTTTAATTATCTAGCATAGTGAGTTTAAAGAGATACAAGCAAACATGCACACAGGTCTTGATGTGTTTCCCTTCTTGTCCCACCTTACAATCCCACCTTCCCTATACATATTAGTGAGATTGGTACTGATATCTTCATACATGGGCATAATATAATTGGAACCGTTGCTTTCATCAATTTTTCCTTTTCCCTTCCCCACTTTCCTTTCCCTGTTCCATTCCATTCTCTGTCTCTCTCCTCATTTATCTGAAGTTACTTATGTTCCCTATTTTCTCTCTAGTTTACACATATGAGAGGAAACATTCAGCCCTAGAATTTCTGAGTCTGGCAGATGATGGAAATGCCTTGACCACCTCCTCTCATCAAGACAGTGAATAGCCAGGCCACAACCTCCATGAGAAACTTCCTTGAGCATTCTAGAGGATGTTGCACACTAGGACTCTAGGAACTATTGCACAGTAGTCAAACCTGACCTTGCCTGGAGTGTACACTCACCATGACATGTAGTAATTGCCTTCTTGCATACCTTCCATTGATCAGACATAAAAAGGGAATTACACTCTTTCTACACTGAAAATTTCTCAGAGTGAAGATTGTTGCTGAAGAAGTCAACTAATAGTTATTGAAGTGAACAATTTCTGATGCCACCTCTTTTATATAATTTGTCTACAATGCCACCAAAAGATTTTGTGTGTGTGTGTGTGTGTGTGTGTGTGTGTGTGTGTGTGTACACACACACGTACACACAGGGCTCTATGAATACAAAGATGACACTGTAAATTAATAAATATACAAAGACATTTTCTGTGCCCATTGTTATCTACTACCTATACTGCATACTGCTCACATCACATCTAACACTAGTCCTTGTAATTTGACAATAATGTTATAGAAATAGTCATAATATCACAATTTCACTACAAAGAGTTGATTTGGGTGCTTAAACTTTACTGCATTGGTCAGAAAGACAGGTCTACTGCGTTGATGTCATACTTTGAAAATATTTGCTGAATCAAACTGTCAGATACAATTGGAAAGCTTAAAAAGGAACTACTGAAAAGGTTTTTTTAGACAATTAGGATAAACTCTAATTAGTCACATCATTTTTTTATGGGTTCATAATGCCCATCTGTGAAAACTTCTGGCCCATTAAAAATAAAAATATGTAAGTTACAGAGAAAAGGAGTATAAAATATTCCAAATATGTAAGCAAAAATCTCTGAGCATTAGTTTATTTACAGCATGAATAATTTAATATCTACCCAGACTTAATTACAAAGCATGGCCAATTAACTAATTTGTAACAATGTGTAAATAATGGAGAATTTCTTTGCTCTAGATGAAACTTTAAGGATTACTATGATACTGAAAGAGTTTCAAACAACAGAATTGTTTTCTGGAATATTTCTGACATTAAATGAATAATATTATGAGAGATTAGTGCAGAATTTTTTCTTTTTAATTTTATAACTGGTATTGAACATAAATATTACCCATAGAATTTTATTATACGTTCTGGAAAATGGTAGAAAGATACCAATGATTCCATTTTTCTAATATTTTTGTTGTTGTAACTGTATATTTATAATAATGGGAGCTAATATCTGAATTAACAATATGCAAAAAATTGTTCTGAAGAATTTCTCTTTATTAATTCATAGAATTCCTACAATAATAATTTAAGATAGGCATTATTTGAAAACTAATTTTGTTTGCAGTTCAGAAACTGAGCACAGAGAAGATGTGAACATGCCCAGGTTCACAGAATGTATGGCTGGGATAAACTCACACAACCTGCTATTATAAATGTTAAACTTTACATGGAGCCACTCAAAACTTCTACTTAGAATAGAAAAGGGGTACAAGGAACATACCTCAACATTATAAATGCCATACATAATGAATCAAGTCAACATCATACTGAACGAAGAGAAACTCAAAGTAAATCCTCTGAAAATAGGAATAAGACAAGGATGTCCACTATCATGATTCCTATTCAGTATAATATTTGAAATCCTAGCCATAGTAATGAGGCAAGAGAAGAAAATTAATGGGATATAAATAGAGAAAGAAGTAAAATTATAATTATCTGTGTACAGATGATGTGATGCTATACTTAGAAGATACAAAAACAATAACAAAACTCAATGAGAAGATTTAGCAAAGTAGCCAGATACAAAATCAGCATACAAAAGTCACAGCTTTCCTATTAACTGAACATTAATCCACTGAGAAAGAAATCCAGAAAACAATTCCATTCACAACAGTCTAAGGAAATACTTAGGAATAAATTTAACTGAGGAAGTAAAAGACCTCTACAATGAAAATCATAGAAGACTGAATAAAGAAATTTAAGATCTTAGAATATGGAAAGACCTCCCGTGTTCTTAGATAGGCAGAATAAATATTGTTAAAATATCCATACTACCTAAAGCAATCTACTGATTCAATGCAATCTTTTCTATTTTTTTTTTTTGCGGTACCGGGGATTGAACCCAGGGGCGTTTTACCTCTGAGCTACCCCCCAGCCCTATTTTTTATACTTTATTTTGAAACCAGGTCTCACGAAGTTGCGGAGGGCCTCACTAAGTAGCTGAGGCTGGCCGGGAACCCTGTTCTTCCGGTCTCCGCCTCCCAAGTACTGGGATTACAAGTGTGTGCCACCACGCCTGGCTTCAATGCAATCTTTATCAAAGTGCCAATATTATTCTTCACAGAGCTAGAAAAAAGTCATAAAATTCATATAGAAGAACGAAAAACCCAGAATAATCATCGCAACTCTGAGCAATAAGAACCATGCTGAAGGTATCACAGTACCTGACTTCAAATTATATTATAGAGCTATACTAACAAAAACAGCATGGTATTGTCACAAAAACAGACACACAGACTAATGAGATAGAAGATACAGCAACAAATCCTCACACTTATACCCAGTTGATTTTTGATGAAGGAGCCAAAAACATGCTGGAGAAAAGACAGCCTTTTCAGCAAATGATGCTGGGAAAACTGGATATCCCTATGTAGAAGGATACAAAAGTTGATCCCCATCTTTTACCCTTCACAAAAGTCAACTCCAGAAGGATCAAAGATCTAGAAATTATACCAGAAGCATTGCAAGTACTAGAAGAAAACATAAGACCAAATCACCAACATATAGGCGCTGGTAAAGAATTACTTACTAAGCCCCCAAAGCTAAGGAAACAAAACCAATAATAAATGGGCTGGCATCAAATTAAAAAATCTTCTGAGCAGAAAAGGTAACAATCAAGAGACTGAAGAAGAGATTCGGCAGAATGAAAGAAAATAAACCAGCTACTCCTCTGAGTACTAATATCTAAAATATATAAAGAACTAAAAAACAAACAAAAAATCTCGACACTAAAAACACAAATTACCCACACAAAAATGGACAATAGATACTTCTCAAAAGAAGAAACACAATCGGTCAGTAAACATATGAAAAAATGTTCAATATTACTAGAAATCAGGGAAATGCATATCACGACTACACTGAAATTTCACCTATCTCTACATAGAATGGCAATCATCAAGAATACAAACAATAAGGAATGATGGCCAGGATGTATAGAAATAGGAACTCTGATACACTTTTGGTGGAATTGTAAATTAATATAACCACTGTGGAAATCAGTTTGGAGGTTCCTCAAAAACTAGGAATGGAACCACCATATGACCCAGCTATACCACTCCTTGGTATCTTTCCTAAAGAATGAAAGAATACTAGAGGAATACATGCATATTCATGTTTATAGCAACGCAATTAACAGTAGCCAAATTATGGAACTAACATAGTTGTCTACCAACAGATAAAGGGACAAAGAAGATGTGGTATATACATACAACAGAATTTACTCAGCCAAAAAGAAGAATGAAGTTATTTCATTTTCAGGAAAATGAATGGAACTAGAGAATATTATGCTAAGTGATATTAGCCCTTCTCAGAAAGTCAAGAGTGGAATGTTTTCTCTCCTATGTGGAAGCTAAAGAGAAAATAGGAAACAAAAGGGACTGTAGATAAGTGAGGAGAGAGACCAGTTGAATAGTGGAAGGAGATTGGGGGAAGGAAGTTGGGATGGGGAAAAAAGGAGGATTGAGGAAGGAAACAGTTTGGATAATGCTACGTCCAGCTATGCAAGTTTTAATATCAATCTCACTAACATGTATAGGGGAGAAGGAGGCGGGGTGGGGTGAAACCTAAAAGAAAAACACCAAGACTTGTGTGTTTACACACAAGTAAACAATGCACTAATAAAAGTCTTTTTTTTGTTTCTTTTTTTATGTTTTTATTGGTGCATTGTAGTCTCACATCACAATGAATATCAGTTTGGTGTTAACATACATGCACACAGCTCTTGGTGTCCCTCCCCCCGCCTCCCCTCCTACATGTAGCACTGAAAATGATATTGGTATAATCTCATATATACACATTGTTTATGACAGTAATTCCATGGATTCACTTCTTTCTTGCCCTTCCCCTTCCCTTGTACCCCTTCCCTTGCACCACTGAGGTTTCTCCATTGTCATTGGAGTCCCTTTTGTGTCCCCACTACTCCCTAAGTTGCGCATATTAATGAAAACATATGACCCTTCATTTTTTGTGATTGGCTAATCTCACTTAACATAA
>PVJS01002313.1:0-85813 GCA_004027185.1 Glis glis | reverse complement strand
ACATACACAAACCTATAAGACTCAATCACTATCTGGAGCATGAAAGGGAGGGAAGGGGGAGGGAATAGGGTGGGATTGGAGGGAGGGCTAAATGTGCAATGTGTGCATGTATGATGTTCATACCCTGACATATATCAAAATGTATAATTATAATTTACAATGCACCAATAAATGAACATAAAAAGTTAAAAAAATAGATTTTTTAACTTGGGCTAACTATATTACAAAATTCTTGCCTGTAGTCATCTTGTCATTGCATTATAATCAATTCATATATTCATCTATGCAAGTAATTGATTTATTTTATTTTATTTTATTTTGTGGTACTGGGGATTGAACCCAGAGGCATTCTACCTCCAAGATACACCCCAGCCCTATTTTTATTCTTTATTTTGAAACAGGGTCTCACTAAGTTGTGGAGGGTCTCATTAAGTAGCTGAGGCTGGCCACGAATCTGTGATCCTCCTATCTCAGTCTCCCAAGTACTGGGATTACAAGCATGTGCCACCAAGCCCAGCTAAGTAATTGATTTAGTAATTGATTAATGAAATATTATATCTCACCTAAGATAACCCATAAGCAATTTGGGGAAACTTAGAAAAAATTCTTGGGTGACTAAAATTGGACTTAGTTTTATCTTTAGTTAAAAGTTGATTTATTCTAGTTTCAGACCAATTACTGTACCTTCAAAATCTATGTAAAAAACTTAAGTTTATTTTTGTAGTCACTTGTCTTATGAAATAGCCATGAACCAGACCATGGCAGGAAGAAAAAAGGAGAGAAACATGTGCTGTGTATTTGGGATAATGATCAAGGTTCTGGAATACCCCCAGACCCTCCCTAGGAAGAACAGGATGAGAATTGGACTCTGGGCATCAGAACATGGCCTAGTTTCATTTTTGGTGAGAAAATATTGATTTCAATGTTTTATATGATAATTTTTTTAATTCAATGGGTGGTTCTCCCTGCCCCCCAACAACTAAACCATCTTGCCTGTAATCCAAAATTTATAGAGTACCCTCTCAAAAAAAGGCTGTAAATGAAGCCACACCTCAGCAGTGACAGTAACAGCTATTACTGATTGTGATGTCTTTTTGTGTCAGGTTCTGGGCTAAGAATGCTTAAAATATATAGCAACTAATCCTGACCATAATCCCACAATAAGGCAACCTTCTTATATTTAAGATAATTTAATAAAATCTTAAATTAACTCATAACACACACACACACACACACACACACACACACACACACACACTTTAAAGGCAGTCTGAGTATTGCCTTTCTCTCTTTCCCTAGCACACATTGAATGGTTCATAATTGGTGCCTAGAAAATGTTTGTTGAATTAAATGATTAAATGAAATGTCATTTCCTGTGTTTTCCCTGAGGGAAGGGTTTTCATCAATCATTTTATCCTTTGAAAATCTAACTTTGAGGACCCCTAGGGATGAATAAGCATTGGAAATTTTTAACTCAACCCAAAATGTGGATTGACTCATCTCTTCCTTCTTGGGTCAGTGAAGAAGACTGACATAAAGGAAGGTTGGAAGGTGTTTGTGCAGGCATTGGTGGGAAGGCAGAAATGTTAATTCCAGTAAAAATGTATCTGTTCCCCTTAGTCTATAAATATAGGGAAATAAGACAACCAAGATACTATGACAGTCTACTGTGGAGTGTCTGTGGCAACTGGTGTTGACTGATGATGCTTTGAACTGAGAACCCCAGCAAGATTTGGCTTATACACAGAGAAAGGAGGGTCATGGTGGAAGGCAAACTCCCAGATAAATACAGCCTAGTTTCTGTGCATCTAGAGTGCTTCCAGTTGCTGATTGGACACTTGTCCACACTGCTCAATTCCCTGATGATCCCTGAGCAAATATGGCCTTGGTGTGCTATAGATAGGAGGATCAGAGGATGACAAGACTCTGCAAACTGAGTCCATTCTCTCCTGCTTTGGTTAATTCATGGTAATTTTTTTGAACATCCAGTCATGCCAGGAACCATTACTGTCAAGCCCAGTCACACAGTGCACATGTGGTGTTGTGCAAAGTAAGTTAAACAGACTCCACACCTCACCTCTAGGAGCTTATAATAAAATGTAGACAATTGATGCAGTGAAAGCAATGGGGCAAATAGATGTGCAGCTGTATAAACAGAGAAGTGCAACAAATTAGAGGAGCTTGGTATGAACTGTTAGTGCACACGTTGTTTGAGTTGGGAATGAGGGGAAGTCCTGCAGGTTGTAGAGAACTTGCTGGAGTCTGGAAGGTAAGGAAGAAGATGGGTGATGATGGTGCTAGAATCATCCTGCTCTTTTCAATGAGGAGGGACAGAAGTCTTTCTTCAGGCTGAGAGGAGAGGGCATTTCCTTCACAGCTATCTACTCTAAGGGCACATGTATTGCTACTTATGTCTAGGTTCTTTTCCTAAGATACTCAGTTATAACAAGCCCAGAGAAGGAAAATAAAAATGTATTAAGTAGGGAATTGCCTGCCAGAGAGTTTCATAAGCCTTCTTTCCACTGGAAACCAGGCTAAAGAGAAAATAAAAACCAGAATGTATTATAATTGTACATTCCACTTATAACCAACTAGCAAATGCCAACTGATTTTCCAAGGAAATGATTACTTTGGATGAGGGATGAGGTGTTTTGTGTGTTTTTTGTTGTTTTAAGGACAACATTGCTGACCATTGTCTAACATTTACTGTCTTTGACGTTCTGAATATTGTCAGAAATTAATCTGGACTACTCAGAGAATTCAGCTGAAAGCAAATTCCAGGCAGGTCTCTACTTCAGCCACCCTGGCCTGATAGGTATCGCTCTTCTTTTAAATATATCCAGATAGGGAATTTGAAAACTTCCCCAGGAATATTTTCCAGGGTTTACAAGACCTTTGCTGCCAATAAGATCTTTCCATCTAACTTAAATTCCTTTGGTTGTAATTTAAATTCATTTCCTCTTCTTCTTTCCTCATTAGAGGAGACTACTACCCCCAATAGCCACTTCTCTAAACGCAGCGGTGAAACACACAGCTCAGGCTTCTTTCCTGGATACACATGAATTCTGCTTCAGATTTCATATATCTATATATTTTTTCTTTTTAAAAGTCTCTGGGTTTTTTCTTAAGATAATACAACTTGCTAAAGACCCCTTAAATTGTGTTTTCATAATTGATTTCATGAGGTTCATTCTACAAATATTGACACATCAGTGCGTTCATTTATCTAATTCCAGACAGTCTTTATTGATTAGGTCATAATGATCTAAAATAACATTGGATGTTATATTTGATGCTTCCTCACAACAAGTGAGGTGATAGTCTCTAGATATGGATGGCCACTTCTAGCTCTTAGCACCTTGGGCAAGTAATGTACCTCTAGATCATGATGGAAGGAATGTTTTTCTGCCCCTATAAAATGAAGAGATGGACAAAATTCCTTTAAGGTTTTATCACCGTTAATACACAACACTTCTGTGAATATGTTCTAAGTATTCTTTTGGTGAGAACAAACAAACAAAAGTTTCCCCTTAACTACCATTATTTTTACCCACAATGGCCAATGTGTGTCATTCTATCACTGATTTCTCAAGGAAGAACCTCTAAGTTACATTTTAAATTTCCCAATTGAGGTATAAGTTACATATTTTAATATAACTCTTCCTAGGTGTATATTCCTGCTTATATGATAAGTTAATATAAAAGGGAATAACTTTACAGCTCAATGCGTTTTTGCATATGCTAAGTCATTTTTCAGTTTTTTATGGCCTGAATATTTTTTACAAGGTCACTGATATCATATATGAGTGTTTTTATTAAGTAGCTTTTAGGCCACTGGAAAGGAAACTGTTATTCTCCATGTCCTCTGTCCACAGGGATACATTTCCTGTCCTTCATGCCCTGGGATACTAACAAAAGTACATACTAACAAAAGCAGCCTTTTGAGAATATGATGACATACAAAGTTCCTTTTAAAATATAACTACTTTATTTGAAAAACTTAAGCACTATGGAATTAAAAATATTATTGAAAGAATCCTCAAAAGTAGGGCATTGAAAGAAGTCCATGCAGCACTATTTGGGGGGAGGATCCCTTTCTCTTAAGTATCCATTTCTCTTCATGTCCCTTTAAACGTCTGCTGCACTTGGAATTAAGCCTCAAAGAGCACGTCGGTGCTAACCCTATCACTTCCCTCATAAAAACTCAGCGCCTGCTGCAATATTCCCAGGGGTTTCATCATAAATTCTGTTCTTTTGCCTTTCCCACGTCATCCTGACCTTCCCTTGCCCTATCTCTTGCAGACTCCCCTTTCTTAAAATCATCTTCTGCTTGGCTTGAAAGATGTTCTTCATCAAACCTAATAGCTAATTGAACAGGGAAGTCTGAATTTAATCATACTTGAGATATCAAAGTGGAATGAATATTCCTTATAAGTTTAAGTCCCTTTTCTACAACAAGGTTGTCAGCAGTTTATTTTCTGCCTCAGCGACAAATCCACCAGGGTGTTAAGCACGTCCTTTGCTTTCCTTTGAGAGTCACCCAGCTCTTCCCTTCTCTCTCGGCCCCGTCCCTCCAGGCTGCCCTGGTGGCTTTTATTTATTTATTTATTTATTTATTTATTTATTTATTTATTTATTTTGTGATACCAGGGATTGAACCCAGGGGGGTTCTACTTCTGAGCTACCATCCCAGACTTATTTTATTCTTCATTTTGAAACAGGGTCTCACTAAATTGCTGAGGCTGGCCTCGCACCTGCAATTCCCTTGTCTCACTGGTTCACTGACTGGTCTACTGAGTCGTCAGCTGACATTTCCAATGCTTTTAAAAATATTTTTGTTTTATTTTATGCTACATACTTCGCATTACATGTCTGTGAGTCACACTTGCTCTTGGTGACTAGTAGGCGCGCCGCCTGGCAGTCACCCAGCTCGCGTTGTGGTTAGTGGTGATCAAGGGTGAGGGCTCGCTGGCGCTATCTTTGGTGCCGCTCCCTGTGTTCTGGATGTCTTAGAGAATGTTCTCCACCATCCTTTCAGCTTCTAATTCCTTTCTTTTCTCCAGTTCTTCCCAGTCCTTCCTCCCCTCTCCTTCTTCCCACCACGCTGAAATCACCAACAAACCCAAGAGGGAAAAGGAGGGGTAGAGAATCCTTATGAGGCTCTTTCCCCTGTTCCCTTTGGTTCTCCAACTCTTCACGGTCCTTTCAAGTTCTGGACTTAAATAATTTTTCTCCTGTTCTGGTTCCCCAAAGATTGGCTTATTTTTAGTTCATAGTCCAGGGCTAAGTCCTAGTTTTTGAGCACATGGCCTGTTCTTTTATTTTCTTCACACATGAACCATGATGCAGCTCCTTCTTCTATGACAAACTAAGTCACACATCGCTCAGAGTGATAGAAAAGATTGCTTTAATTTGGGCTGCTGGCAAGATATATTTTTATAAAAGGCTACTTTTTGGTGAATATAATTCCTATGTAAACCCTGCTGAAGATTTATATATCATTATTATCCTTGTATAATGTTATCACCTTGAATTCTGAGAAAGAAAAAAATTCAGGTTATGGTGGAGCTCATGTAGGAAGCCACTAAAGGTAATACAATGTTGGTGCACATTAAACTAGACATCAAGAACATGTTAAATTTAAAATGTATAAGAACCTGAATCCTTTTTTCTACATCTTGTCACTCACATTCTTCCCTGAAAATTTGCCACCTGTCATTCAATATTAGAAAACAGTATAATGTATAGTCATTTTAAAGCTGGGTTAACCATCTACAAAAAGCTAACTTGCCTACTTTGTGATAATCATGACACAAATATATTTGCTGTTTCAATCATAATATGGTATTGAGAAGGTAACAAGGGAGGAATTTCAAGAAATTCTATGATACGACAGATCTACTTGGATCTAGTCTCAGTAAGTACTGCCTACCCACAGGATTTGGGTCCATAAGCTTTAGGATAGTTTTGGTGATAGAGACCCTGGTCATTAAAATGGTCAAAGATAGATCTGGGTCGAGAGTAATAAATGATTATAATTCTACCAGTGTGGATTCACAAATGTACAAATTTGTGGAATGAATAGAAAAGTTGATCCAGCTCAAAGCAAATGTTAGAACTCTGAAAGCCCAGTGAAAAGGAGAAGTCACTAGAGTGATCATTCCAAAGCCCATGTTGCTTCCCCATTTACATAGGGCCATTAGGGTCAAGTCCAAGTCCATAGTGCTACACTTATAGCCCTGCAGAACTCTATAGCTTCCTTTCCCTTCTCTTTGCTTCTCACTTCACCTCTCTGGACCTATATTCATCAAGATAAAGGAAGAATCACCATGGTCTCTTGCTTTGTAGATCCGACATACATGCTTACTTCTAATTTTTCAGGCTAACACCCATCCTTCTAATCTTAGTCTGGATGCCATTTCCTCCAGAAAGCCTTGCCTGTTTTTGTGAGTTCAGATGAAATAAGTGCTCCTCATCTCTGCTCCCCAATACCCTGTACAGCCTTATCAGAGCTATTGCCCTGGGGAGGAACTGACTGTTGACCTGTCTGTTTTCCCCGCTTGCCCCTCCCCCACACCAGAGCTGAAAATGAGACCACTGTCTTGCTTTGCTCACTCTCCCTGGTGCACTCTGAGGGCCCATCACATTGGAGGCTGCTGCAAGGAGCGCATGAAACCATTCATTCATTCAACACATATTTCCCCAGTGCCTATTCTGGGCTTTTGATGTTTAAAATATATCAGTGAACACATATTCAAAGTTTTCAAAATTTTGTATCTCTTAAAATGTGTAAAAATTGCTCAACACATAGAGCCTGATAAGTCTTTAAAAGTCTTTGACTGCAATAATAATAATCATGGTGATAACCAGCTAATGCCGAGTACTTACAATGTGCTAGACACTTCTTGAAATGTTTTCTTATTTTAATCCTTACAACAGATCTCTGAGGGCTATTATTGTCCCTACTAAATAGGCAAGGAAGATGAGACACAGAAATAGTAACTTGCCCACACAGTTACATGGACTAAGAATTAAAGCCCAGAACTGATACTGGAACGTGAGCTTTTAGGCTTGTTTTTACTTTTGTTTTTTTTTTTTTTTTGCGGTACCGGGGATTGAACGCAGGGGCGTTCTACCTCCGCGCTACGCCCCCGGCCCTATTTTTTTTTATGCTTTATTTTTGAAACTGGGTCTCACGAAGTTGCAGAGGGCCTCACTAGGTAGAGAGAGAGAGAGGAGAAAGGAGAGATAGATCACGCGTGCACGCATGCGCGCTGAGGTTGGCCGCGAACCCGGATCCTCCGGTCTCTGCCTCCCAAAGTACTGGGATTACAAACGTGCGCCACCACGCCCGGTTTACTTTTATTTAATATTCAATATTCACCTTTTTTTTTTTTGCGGTACCAGGGATTGAACCCAGGGGCATTCTACCTCTGCGCTACACCCCCGGCCCTATTTTTTTATACTTTATTTTGAAACCAGGTCTCACGAAGTTGCGGAGGGCCTAAGTAGAGAGAGAGACAGGGAGAGAGAGAGAGAGAGAGCTGAGGCTGGCCGTGAACCTGGATCCTCTGGTCTCCGCCTCCCAAAGGACTGGGATTACAAGCGTGCGCCACCATGCCCAGTCCTAATATTCAATATTCTATCATCATCATCATCATCCTCATAAATTGCTCAATAAATACTTGTTAAATAAAAAGAAGCTAGAATAAAAAATCATTTTCTAAGATATTACCAATGTCACTTCCTTATATAATGACACTTATCTAACAGCATTCTGGTACAAAAGTAAGCAATTAAATTTTCCCCCTAATTTTGGCTTCTAAAGTTCAAATTGTCTATCTTTTTAAAAATGATTTTATTAGTGCATTGCAATTATACATCCCTATCTTTCATCACATGGGTTCAATAAGATTTTCCTTACTCTAGGGAAAATGTTCACTCTTAAGGATGGGACTTGTTGCAAGAAACCAATGCTGCAGAGAAATAGAAATTCCATTTCAAAATTTTCAGTCATTGAGCAATCTCAAGTGGATTTTCTCTATATTTCAATCAGAAATGTTGTCCTTCTATCTGTTGTCCTTCCCTGACCTCTGATTAGTTCTAATTAGTTCATAACCTCAATCAAGCCTGCCAACTTTTAGCTTTTATATTAGCATTTGTGGATTCCCAGAACTTAACCAAGAATGATTGGAGAAAGAAGAAAATGTGTGTTCTCCTCTCTGCACTCCCTGTCAATCAAATGAGTACTAATGGAATACCTTCTGTGTGCTCATTCCTCACAGTGCTCTGCCTCACAGCGACTAGAAAGCCTATGTCCTGGAGCTGGTGCGCAAGGGGCCATCTAGTCAAGGGGAGAAGATAAAATGCACAGGAGAAACAATGGAGAGAATAGCATACACAGTAGATGACTGTGGGGTTGTCAAGACACTGGTCTGGTTAGAAGAGAAGAAACATGGTGGAGACTGATGAACAACATGTGTCCATGTGGTGAAGAACGTTCTGGAGTAACAAGTAGAGCAACAATCAAATGTCCAGAGCTGGACAAGCCCTTAGAGAGCATCTGAATTGGGCAATTTTATTAACCAGTCATCCAGCCCCAGTGTGTAATATTGGGCAAGTCAAGCTTTCTGAAAAATCTCCATTGTTGAAAAGTGTAAGAAACATCACTAGAGAGGTTTTAAGTTATAAACATATTTGGGACTTGGCCTTTTTTTATCTCAACTCATGACTAAATTGCATGACTTTGTAAAAGTTATTTAACTTACTTAGGCCTCAGATTTCATAACTATAAATAAAAGGGTTCATTCATTTGATTTCTAATGGCACTATGAGTACAAAGATTCGTGGCAAAGAATTCCGTTTGTGTTTTTGAACCTATGTAATCTTTTATGATCCACCCAGAGTGGATTTTCAGACTAAACTAACAGCCTATGTTTCTCTTAAATAGGTTGTTTTAAGTGGTATGTTGGATGTTTCTTGCCTTTATGAGGTTATGAACGTGGGAATCATCATATGAAAGATTTTAAGGCTGAAATACGCCTTGCCAGGCATAAATTGAAATGGAAAATAATGTTCAGTTACTTCCTACCTTTACATAAACGAAGGATGATGGTGATAATGAATATTTGTTATTTACTGAATGCTTATTTTGTGCTAGAATTTTTTATATAATGTATATCATTTATATAAGCCCTCACATAAATATCTTCTATTAATAGCACAAATCAGAAGTCTGATGGCTTTCCTAAGGTCACTTAACTTACTAGTGGCAAGGCTGAGATTCCAGGCTGTTCACACACACACTTACACACTTTCCCTAAAGAAATGTTGTCTCTTTGCTTGGACACAACATTGCTAACATTTAACATAGGTCTGGCTTCAGATGGAGGTGGGAAAAATTCAAAGTAAACTCTGAAGAATTACATCTCCTGTGAATAATTAGGCTTTTGAATTCCCTATTATGTTTAGGGCCAAGAGTCAAATACCATGGTTGGAATTTAGAAGGGACTGAATAATCTTATGACTAATAATAGCATTTGTAGTCATGAGGACTGAGATAGAAAAAGGGAGCAAACAGCAAGCTTTAAGGTCATTCAGCACCAAGGGGTTAGAAAAATATGTGTTCTCCCCCTAAGTTCAAATGTCACACAAAGCAATGCCGAGGATTGACTGCAATTGTGGCTTGTGCCACTAGAAGATCTTCTGGGAAGAGGGGTCATGAGTCATCTGATCTGACAGGAAGGCCACCTCTTACATTTTCTGTCTGGGTTTCTATTTTGTCCAGCATGTGGACAAAGTGTGCTGACTAAAGTTCTAATGATTTATAATTTCTTTTCATAGAGGATTTTAAAACACGCATATAAAAATACCACTGTCAGTTCTATCCAATAAATCTATGTATCCTCTTCAGGGAGTCAATGAATTTGTATTTTGGTTCTAATCCTGTCAGTGGAATATGTGGCATGGAAGCAGTTTCTCCTGGTGCAACTCCCTGGGTTCTCGTTCAAGATGCTGGTCTGACAAGTGGGCTTTCACAGGCTGTAGAAATTCAGACAGGGTGCTTTGACTCCTCACCAATATGAAAATTAAAATGCTCAGAAAAGCCTTCTTTATATATTCATGCACCAATCAGCTATAGTTAATGAGTTTACTAAAAGAACCATTACCCTGCTCTATACCATGTTACTTCTGGTCCTATAATTACCAACCTATGTATGGCCATTATAGCAAACTGAGATGTGGCATGTGGGGGTTTAATTCAGACTCAAATGATACCACATAGCAAGTAGTTTGCTGATTGCAAATTCTTCCACTTTTAGATGAAAAGGGTTATACCAGTGTAAAGTATAATTGTTTTAGTAAAGGCAATCTGAGAAGTGTCCCAGTGTGAATGCCCGGACCTTTTAACTCTCTTCCATAGACTCCATGAAATAGGGAAATAGTATAGATGGTTGAGATGGAATCTCTGGGAGTCCACTAGTCTTGCAGATTGGTCTAGAGACTAAACATTCCAGGTCCCCACCCCAAGCCCACTTTCAGCACTCCCACCTACTAGTGACTCAATCAAATTGTTCCTTTCAAGGGTAGGATTGCAAAATTAAAAGGCATGCCTTTGCATATTGTCTCATGTCCCCAGATCCTAGGGAGAATTATTCATTCTGTCATTTCATTGATGACAGTTTACGCAGCTCTGACTCCCAACCAATTTTTACTTGTCCTGAGATACATTTGGAAAAAAAGTTATGTCAGGAGGCTGAGACTGTGGTTCCAGATGCTAATTCTGGAAGCATAAATAGTCTCTTGCATCCCAAGAAAATATGGAATAAAGTGGAGAAGAGTTAACTTACTCTACCTACGGGTTAGGGTTATTCATGGGGAGCCAGTCTCAGGAAAAGGCACTGCTACTGTGCAGTGGGATAAGTCCAGCACTTTCGGGCATTCTTGATTCTCTTCTTTCCCCTCAACTCTCATATCTAACCCTGTACAAGACCTGTCTGTTAGCTCTATCTTTAATCTATAACCCTAATATATTCACCTTTCACTGACTCTAGTCTCTCATCTATTTACTGCAGCAGTCTCGTTAATGTTCTTTCTATCTCCCCTCTTGCATACCCTGTTCTCCCTCTCCACCCAGCAGCCATGTGGTTTCATTAAAATTATGAATCAGATCATGTCGCTCCTCTCCACCCACATCTTTCAATGCCTTTTTGATGCATTTGGAATAAAACAAACTCCCCTGAGCCTAGAAAGTCCTATGTGACCCTCCAACTCCAACTTATGCTCGTCTACACCATGCTTGTTTTCCGACAATCACAAACCCTTCTTACTGTTTTTGAAACACACCAAGCTGTCTCCAAGGACTTCGTGTTTACAATTCCTTTGTCTTGGAATATTATTCTTCCAAAATTTTAATTTATTATGGTCTCAGCTAAATTGTTATTTCTTTGAAGGGGCCTTCCCTGTGAAAAGTGGCTGCTCCTTCTACCCTGTGCCAGTCTCTACAGCAGTCTTCTATTTATTCTTTATGATACTTGTCATCTAAAATATTTTATTTGTTTTCTTATTTATTTTTCATGTTCCCATTAGAGTAGAAGCTCCCTCACAGAAGGAACTTTGCCTTTTTCTTTGCTGTACTCTGGAGTTCTGGAGCTCTTGTGTTTGTTGAATGAATGAAGGATGGGTAGATAGATGAATGATGGATAGATGAATGGAAAGAGATTCCTAGGATTATTGCCAATGCACACAAAGGGAGCTGCTCACAGATGGTCATTAGGATGCAGAGTGTATTTAAGTTGTAATAGAACAAAGGGCAGTTCCTCAGTTAGATTCCATTTCATCATTACTCCTGTTGAAATTTTGGGAAGCACCAGATACCTAAATCAAGAGTTCTATGAGTCATTGGTTTCCTTGAGAACTGAAAACTTTGTGGGGTAGGCTTTAGAGACTGCTCCCTTCTAGCCAGATGGCCCAAATGCTTATGCTTTGCTTTCATAGTGAAGGGTACCCTTGGGGGAAATAGAATGTAAAACTTTGGTGGTGACATCGAGGTGGATCAAGTTTTAGGAAGTCCAGTAGAGCACTAAGTCAAAACCAGATGGTGTGGATACAAAAAAAGATAGAGTTACTTGCATTACAGCCACAAGTGTGTGGTGGTGGTCTCTGGCCCCCCTAATCAGAAATCCATGTGTTTTTAGACATGTCCAGGGACAGATATGTCAGAGACTTTCATTTAAAATGCGAAAGTCTGAATTTGTCATCGAAGTGTATCTATGATCAGACTCTCAGTTAGATGCCTTTTCCATTTGCCTGGATGTAGTTTAAGTGCCAACCTGGAGATCTATCCAGTCTGCCTTTTTCTCTTCCCCTCTCATCAGAGCCGAAAGTTCCCAGCATTCTGTTTTTATATAGGAAGCAAGATTAAGTAAAACAGCTTCCTCTAATCAGATAAATCCTCCAGTGGCCAATCTAGGGCAAGTTGTCTCCTGTTATGCAAATACATACTCAATAGAACACTGTTAAAATTTTTAAAGATTGTATTTTCTTCACAAATCCACTCCCAGAGCCTGTAATACTCTTAAATAGTAAACCAAGCAATTACAGTGGAAACTTTATCCAAACAATGCCACTACTTCTTGAGAGGAGGATTAAACAGAGCTCCCAGCAGCCGTCTGGCAGGGTGCTTAGCTCACAAGAGGTTGCCCAGTGCTCAGGATCAACGGCTGAAAGAATGCTTAAGAGAGAAAGCATCACAGGTCTTACCCATGCAGGTCTCAAGTAACCTTGCTGTTAAGAATTTATAGCTTTGTTCCATAGGAGCCCGTGGATTCTGTTTTAGGAGGTGCTAAACCAATTGCCATTTAACAAGTGTTAGCTTTACTAGTCTCTCTCTCCCTTAGTCTGTTTCTTGAGGGACATCTGGCATCTAGAAAATTCCTGAGGTAGCAAAAAGAGAAGGAATATGCCCTGTTCTAATTCCACTTTAAGAAGCTGCACATGTGCATGCGAAATCTCTAAGTGGAGGAAGATGGAAGGTGGAGGGTTGAAGGGGCCATTCTTGGTTAAGTTCAACATACTTCCTGATATTTACTCTGGTCCATCCCTGCTATTTATGTGAATTTGGGCAGTTACTTGAATTTCTCTGTTCCTCAGTCTCATCTCTAAAGTGGGAATGATAATAAGTAACTCTCAAGGCTGTAATCAGGATTAAGGGAGATAGTGTTTGTAAAGCATAAGGCAGAGACCTGCCTCAAAATGAGGACTCTATGAATGTTAGCTATGATCCTCAGAGTTTTTATTCCTATTTTCTGCCTTGCTCAGGTTGACTTGTTCTTAGTGTTGGTAGGACTTTCCTTCCTCTACATGTGAGTCACAGAGGCATCCAAAGTCTCCTATTTGAATGATCAGCTATCCCAGTTTGCCTTTGACTGAGGGATTTCCAGGGATATGATACTTTGAGTAATAAAACCAGGGGAGACCTGGGCAAACCATGGGGGCAATGAGTCATTCTATTTCTGGGAAGGTTCTGTTTCAGTCAGCATTCTTAGAGCTGTAATCTTAAACACCTGACCACCAGAACTTAGAGGAAGGAAATTTATTTGCTTACAGTTCTTGAGATTTCAGGGATTCAGTTCATGTTAGGCCATGTTACACTGGCAGAGCTTAGGGCATGGCATAGGGAGCAGAGAGAGTGTGTGCGTGCACACAAGAGTTCTGCTCTCACATCAAGGAGGCCTGAAGTAAGAAAGAGCAAGGAAGGGGAGGAGGGACCATATATAATCCCCAAGGCCACACCCCTGGAACCCCTCCTCAGCAACCAAGCCCCATCTCTAACATGGTTGCCTTGTCTCTGTGAGATCTATGGGGACATTGTAAATCCAAATCATAACAGATTCCATGCCTGATTCCCTTTTGTGTGTTCCTTTTCAGCCTAGGTAATCCTTCAAAAAACAGCCACTTCTGAGGCTTTTTGAAATGCACCTTGTTTCTGGAAAATCTTTAGATCTTTCCCCTTATGTCATCTCTGCAGATATAGGGCAAAGAGGCAGTGCTGTGCTTCCTGTGCCAAGAGAAGTGGCATTCTGCAGGCATCCTCGGCTGCTTGGTTTCCAATCAGGGCTTATAAATCATGGGCCCGGATGTCCGGCAGGCTGGGAGGTGGACCATGGAAAGGAATCAGGATAAACTGAAATGACTTTTGCCATTGGCTTGGCCAGTATACCTTGCCAAGTGGTTTTCCCCTCAATTTTAAACAAATCAGTGTTAAACGGGGAAATGTTCTCCATATGTTACTGATGTCTTTATCTGCAATTCACTAAAATGCCATCTTCTTAGAGAGGTAGAGTTTCCAGGAATTGTTTGGAGTCTTTTTTATTTTATTTTTTCTTCAAAGAAAGTAACACTTAAATAGTCACAAATAGCTCAGTGTTGCTTCACAGTTCTTGGTGGGGATAACAGTATCTGATTTTGGTGTCTTCCTCTCAAATGGCCCTAAATGTATTCTCTCCTAACCTTTCAAAACCTCTCATTCCAAAGTATGATTTTATCCCTTTCCAACAAGTACAGGTTTTCTGTTTAGTTCTCTTCCAAGTTTACCTGAATTTAATAGAGGTCAACAAACCTCTGAAAGGCTCAAGTATTTTTATTAGTGGAAAGAGAGTCACAAACCAAGAGCTTTGCTTCTATTTTGCTTCTATTTATTGATAGCATCAAAATGTCTTTTTTTCCCAACCAGCCTCAGTTTGGAGATATAAATCATCAATAGGGAGATAGGGAGTTAGAAAATATTATTCCTACTTTGATTTTTATTTTTCTAAAATATTCTGTTAACAAAGAATCATACCACATAGTTTGATCTTATATTTTTCTATCCCATTTCCTCCTCCTCCTCCTCAACTCTGAAAGTTAAATTCACCTGCTTTTTTACCATGACCCCATTAATTTGCCACTGAGTTCTGACATGGTTCCATTTGTCAGTGGCCTGGGAACCAGACAGGCCTGAAATCCTTTGCCATTTATCAGTCAGGGTCCCTCAGGTATTAGGTCACCTCCATTTGTCTGTCTGGTGAGAACTGGCTTCCTTTTCTGAGGCTGGAAGCCAGATTGGTTCAACACTAGAAGAGGAACCTGGAACTGACATTGGTGTTGCAGATGTGCAAAAGAATCCCAGGAGGTTTTTTTGGGAAAAAAAAAGAAATAAAGAAGGGGGGAGGGCTTTGAGAAGAGAGGAGAAAGTGTTTTCAGAGGCTGAAAACAAAAAATCATATGGTGACTACGATAATTGTTTCTATTAAAGTCATTTATGTTCTCTGAATTTTCAGACTATAGTACAATTCCTTTTTTAGGCAACTACTGAATAACAATCACATCATTTTTTTCTTTGCTTTTTCTTGTTTTCTTTTTTGTTGTTTCTCCAAGCCAGAAAGCTTCCTTCCTTCCTTCTTTCCATCCTTCCCTTCCTTCCTTCTTTCTTTTCTTTTTTACTGGGGATTGAACCCAGGGGCATTCTACCTCTGAGCTACACTCCCAGTTCTATTTTATTTTTTCTTTTGAAACAGGGTCTCCCTAGGTTGTTGAGTCCCTCCTTACTGAGACTGTCTTTGAACCCGTGATACTCCTGTCTCAGCCTCTCAAGTACTGGGATTACAGGAATGCCCCTCCACATCCAGATTTTTTTTCTTTTGTGATACTGGGAATTGAACACAGGGGCATTGTACCTCTGAGATACATCCCCAGCCCTATTTCTTCATTTTTAAACTGGGTCTTGTTAAGTTGCTGAGGGTCTCACTAAATTGCTAAGGCTGGCCTGGAACCTGCTAATCCTCCTGTCTCAGCCTCCCAAGTATTGAGATTATAGGCATGCACCACCACACCTGGCTCAGAAGGCTTTCTAATTGGTCTCCTTCGAAACCAGAACAGGAGAAAACTTCACAGGAGAGATAATGAAGAGCAGAAGTAGGGCCAGACCACAGCAAAGATTGGCAACTGGAAAAATATCTAGAAAAGAATTTGGGATTGTCACAGGTTGGCTATCTCTCTCGGGACCCTCCCCTCCATGGTGCTTAGATTGAGGACAGACTTGCCTTTTGGTACCTGGGGAAAGTTAAAATGGTAAATAGTTGAGCTCCTGGAGTGGGGCCAACAATTACATCAAGAGAATAAAGCATTTTCCTTTCTATCTCACATTTGCCCAATTCACCAAAGAATTATAACTTAACAGCAGAATTTTCCAGATTCCTAATAGTGCATGAAGCTTATGCCCTGGACTACTGTAGCCTTATTTTTCATATTAAATTTACCATTTACCATTTGTGTGAAGATGGGCTAATTACTTGATGCCTCCAATTCTACCATCTCACCGATAAAATAGGAAATCATAATATTAATGATAATAATAATAATAATGATAATACCTGAGCCTGGTGCAAATGTTAGCATGCCTGGCACAAAGCTTATTCTTGAAAGTCAGCAGACTGACCGTTTCTCCTGACAGTAGCTGACCAAGCAGATTAAACTTGTGGAAGGTCAGTGGAAACCGTTTTCTTCATGCTTGAATTTCCTCAGCTTCAGTTCATTCAGTGTTATTTGGAATTTTGTTTATGGGGCATTGGAAACTTAGCTTAGCTTAACAAGGTCCCTTTTATTAAAACATAACTGGCATTCCTTAAAATAAACATGATTTTATTGTTTTCTGCATTAAATTCTTCTCTCAGTGCTTGGTGGGGATGGGCATGATGGAGCGGGTTTATTTTATTTGCACCATGGCTTTCCCTCTGTCACAGCCTGCTCCTCCCATGGATGCCACTTCTATTGTGGGTGGAGTAAGGAGAGAGAATATTTGGTGCGTAGCCCAGTCTAAAGTCTGAGAAATAACCCAGTTCTACTGATGACAACGTTGCTCTTTTGCTTGGGGATTCCCAGGTCATCTTTTTCTAGGTTAACATCTCATCCAGAATTTCGTTTCTATGACACAGCCTTTTAAGTGAGTTAGATGTATGTGCATGTGCGCACACATGTGGATACTCTTGACAAAATGTAGAGCTAAATGACATTTTAATTGACAATATGAAATTTATGTTGTCTATTGAGATAGCACATATTGTCCTGAGATTTCCCCCACTCTCACACCAAGAGAGCCTAACAGGCCACCCTAACACCTGAGAAAAGTGGGTTGAGAGTGTGATTAAAAGGTATTTCCTAGCCAGGTAATATGGCACACACCTGTAATCCCAGTACTTGGGAGGCTGAGACTGGAGAATCATAGGTTCAATGACAGCCTCAGCAACATAGCAAAACACTATTTTATAATAAAAAATAAAAAGGGCTGGGGGTATAGCTTGGAGGTATAGTGCTCCTGGGTTCAATCCCCAGTAATCTCCTCCCAAAAGTGATTATGTGTGACTGTTTCTAACTGAATTTTTATATAAACATTCTTTGTGTTTTAGGCTTTGTTCTTAAAATGTCCCCCAAAATATTATACTCAAAGCTCATTTTCAGGGAAAAAATTAACTTTTGGCCATTGATAATGTCTCTGTTGCTATTCAGAACATTGCTAGTGATTATACAGGTCAGATGGAAAGGACATAAGGTTAGATTCTAAACTGAAAGACATGCGAGCATTCTGTGGGTATGGGTTTTTGACTAAATCCCTCATATAAATGTCTCTTAATTGCTTTGCTGCTTTCTCTTAAAAGTGAAATTAGAACTGGGTGTGGTGGCTCATATTTATAATCCCAGCAATTTGGGAGGCTGAGGCAGGAGGATGGCAAGTTAGAGGCCAGCCTGGACAACTTAGCCAGACCCTGTCTCAAAATAAAATAAAAAATAAGAGGGATAGGGATAGATATAGCTCAGTGCTAGAGTGCCCCTGGTTTGATTCCCTGTACTGCAATAAAAAAGAAAAGAAAAGAAACTAGATTAATTTCTGAAATTAAGGATTCCATAAGAAAGGAAAAACAACTCCAAGGAATTGATTTGCTTCAATTTGGGTCAACAAATATTTACTAAGCATCTACTGCAAGCCAGGGAATGACAAGCTCTGCAAGCTCAGCTACGTCCCTGCTCTGACAGGCCCCTTTACGATGAGAGGAAGGCTAGGGGCTGTGGGAGGTGGAGCCCGAGATTTAACCCAGTGGAGAGTAAGGGGTCTTACATTTTTGAGAGCATAGGAATCTCCTGGCAGTTCGGTCACTCAGGTCTCCTGGATCTTGGCTCATTCTGTTGCAGGTGATCCACAGGCCAGAGTTGGGCAACACTGGTATAGTGGGTCAGAGAAGGATGCACGTATAGTAATTGTACACACTTATGGGGCACAGTGTGATTTTTCCATTCATGGGTACAGTGTGTAATGATTAGGTCAGGGTAACTGGCATATCTATCACTTCAGACATATATTATTTATCTGTGTTGGGATCATTCAGAATCCTATCACATATTTTGAAATATTCAAATAATTGTTGTCAACCATAGTTATCCTGCTGTGGTACAAAAACATTGAATGTATTCCTCCTATCCAACTGCACCTCTGTACCCATTAACCATCTCTCTCCATCTCCTCTCCTCCATTCCTTTCCCAGACTCTGGTAACCATCATTCTATTCTTTATGTGTTTGAGATCAACTTTTTAGGGAAGGCTGTCCTGAGAGGGATGCTCAACCAAGCTCTGCAGACTGAGAGGAGCTGCCTTTCTAATTGGTGGTTGGAGAAAGAGCTGTCTAGGAAGAGAGAAAGAACAGAAAGTGTGAAGGAGGTCTAACGTAACGGGCAGGGTTCCTCTGGGACCCATTTCCAGCTGGTCTGGGGGAAGATCCCTAGTTTCTTTGCCTCCAGGTGAGCCTGAGAAAAATCATATTTCTTTAGGGTTGCATCCTCAGGTGAGCATGTGAAAAGTAAAGCCCTGTTTTCCAGGCAATACTTCCCAATTCCATAAAGGGGAAAAATAACTTGGAGAAAGGAAGAGAAAGTATGCATCCCAGGTCTAATTTCACCCTCAGACTATCCCCACCACTGGAAATGGAGTGGTTGGAAAATGCCTCCATAGGCAGAATTTGGTGTTATAATTAGAAAATTATCTCTTCCTAGAACATTTTGTGAAATTCTGCCGCGAGGTGTCAACAGGTCCTTGTGGAGCCCTATCCAACAGAGATCGACTGACATGTAAAATACAACAGAGTTCCAAAAAAGCCACTGTAAAATCTCAAGTATGTGGAAGGAGTTTGGTGTGCTTGCCAGTATGGTTTTTCCAAAAAAGAAAAATTCTGCAGAGATCAAAGAAGGGTGGAGGAAGTGGGCTCAAGCCTTGGGTGGAAGGTTTTATCATCAGAATAATTTAAGCTGGTGAGTTTCTGGCAAGGCCAGCCAGCAGGCCACGCTAGGGAAGTGAGTATCTTAGTTTTTTGAGGTGGATGAAAAGGAACGGAGACCCAGCAATGAAGGAGAAATGAGGAACTAGGGATAGACGCTCCTTCTGAGCTATGTCTGACCACAGACTGTCTCAAGGCTTTAGCTTGACTGTCTTTAGCTCCCAGTTCTAGGTCAGAACTTGCTCATCATGGAAGTAGCAATGTCTTTCAGAAGAGCGTTGGGGACAATGAGGGGCTGCACAAGTAATACTCTGTGATTTTCCTTTTAACTTTTTTTTTTTTTTTTTAGTGGAGTAGAGGTTAGACCAAACCAAAGAGAAAAGAAGACAGACATGGTAGTTTTAGGAATGTGTATTAAAGGATAAAGGGGGATGGGAGGGGACTTCACATAGCTAAGAGAGAAGCTCTAGAGTGAGACTCAGGTCCCGATCCTGACTGAGCCACTTACTAGTGATTTGATTTTGAGGAGGTCACTTAACCTCTGTGTCCCCGTTTCTACATCTACACAACAAGTAATAGTATCTGTCAGAGGGTTGTTGACATGTAAAGGTCTTAGAGCAGTATCTGTGCATTTTAAGTGCTCAATTAATGTTAACTATTATTTTAATAAATGTATATACATTGATGTAGACTTTTTATCTCCTTACTTCAATTTTATTATTTGTTTTTATTTATCTTATGTTTTTTCTTGCTTGATGGCATGTTCTCCAACTTTCGTTCTGGAAATGCCCCAAGTCAGGAAGGGCCTGGGCCCAATTGTGTAGATTCTCTGACATCCCTAAACCCCTACCCAACAAATAGGGACCAAAATAAAAAGGAAGCAAGGCACAGCCCAGTGTCCTCTTCCCCAGCACACCTGCCAGCTTGGGTGGGGAGATAAGTAAGCACCTGTACTTCCTGAGGAATGATGGGTCGTTACAGGCAGAAGCAAGGAGGGTGATGTGCAGTTCGCCAACATGAAACTTCTTGGTTTCACCACTAACCTGACACGGAAAGTTGGATGTGACTTTGAGGCCTGGTGCCATCTGCGGACTTGAGGACATCGTTATTCTGCCCAGAAAATGCTGCGATGGAAACCTTCTCCTCAGACCAGTGCAGCTGTACCCTTGCAGTGTGTCACCAATGGTTGTGAGCAGTGTGTTAATTTTGTGTGTTGTGTGGGAGTGTGTTTGTAACTGATCATGTTTCCTATTTCATATGGCCCACCTCTCTCAACCCTGCAGCCTTTCTTGATGCATGCCTGGAGCACCCCCTTTCTCCACACTCCAATTTCTACCCCATTTCCCCTTTAACTCCTCTTCTTTATGTACTTTTAATCTATTTTATCTTACTACATTGTCTGGGTCATTGTATGCTGGCCCAAGTTGCTGAGACTGGCCTTTGATCCTCCTCACTCAGTCTCCCAAGTATTGGGATTACAGGCATGCACCACCATACCTCCCAGACTCAAATACTTTGGGAAAAAGGAAAGTCAACCATTTAAAAAACACACATATAAATCAATCCAAGGCATTGATAATCCAACAAGATTGGTGCAACTTTCTTGAACAGCAAAGTTTATATTGCTTTCTTAAGTAGTTATGAGATCTCACATTGCAGACATGTAAAGATAGGGTGCAAAGGTGAATTAGTTATTTAGAAATGACATGAAAATATGCACATCAAGGTGACTGAATTAAAGTAATTTATGTTCAATAGAGGAGACAAATGACAAACCCCATATTTACTAGTCCTAATCAACCAAGAAGTTAGAACTGTTTATCATATTCAAACATATAAGACATTTGTTAAGAACACAAGGCAATCAATCTGAAAATGTGTGTAAGATTTTAGAATTCTAGTGATGGAATTCTTTTGATGGTTGGACCGTTTTTCTCTATTTTTTCCCAGATTTTAGAATTCTAGTGCTGGAATTCTTTTGAGGGTTGGACCGTTTTTCTCTATTTTTTCCCAGGTTTTTCTCTATTTTTTCCAGTTCACCTTAGCTGGGTTCCAGGTAAGAAAGCAAAGAGAAACAGAAAATCCACCCTGGAAACAAAGCTGGTTTTCATTGAGAAAATCCCTCCGCCTTTTCAAATAAGATTACATTACGAAGCTACAAGATCTGAACTGGAGATTAACATCCTTTCTAACTGTCAGAAGTTCATGGGGTCACTATTTTCCAGTGCTGAAGAGGGCAAGTACAAACACAAACTGTGTGGTTTTCTGAGGGGAGTGGGGTGGGGTTGTGGGGAGGGCAAGCCCATGTTGCCCTTTTCTTTTCCAAAGTGTGTGCACAGGCTATATATTTTCCTGATCTAACAGTAATCTATTTACCTGTCATTCTGTTTCCTATAGTTATGATTAAGGACCATGCAATTTGGATCTTCTTCTAAAATGCCCAATATATTTATGAAAAATACAATAGAAGGAGATAAAAATTGTGTGTGATGAGAAAAAATATTGAGATTTGAAGCAGATATTATACATGATTTATTTTCATATTTGTTCTATCTTAGGAAAGGATGAAATTGAATGATTTGAATAAATCAAATAATTTTCATGTTTCGTTGTGTCCACTATGCCCCTAAAAGGCTCATACCTGGGGGCAGGAGTTTATTCATCCCTAAAATAGTCTATTTGCTTCTTATAAGCAAATATTTGACATCTCATTTTGGGAACATGAACCATGTTCATTTTGTACAGACTTATGTAAATCAAGTGATCTGTCTTGTATTATAGTTTTCTCAACCAGTATTGTGATAGATATCTCTCTTGGGATCTTTATGAAAATGCCAAAGCATGAGCTTTTCCCAGCATGCAAATAATCCAAGTACAGTAAAAGAGAGAAATAAATAAAATCAAGCCATCTGCAGTCCTTTCTTCTGGACTGTAATGCTGCACTTCAATTAAGGAGAAGGCAGCAAATTCTAATAGAGAAAGAATATAAAGAACCCTTTATTTACTACTGGGAAGAGTTCCCAATTGAATAAATCAGTAGCTGGGAACTCAGAGCATAGATTGCCTATAGAAATGATGCAAGTTGGGCCCTCAGAGGTCTCTTAATTCCTAAGAGGGGCTCCATAGATTTGTTAAACAAATAAATAAACTTTTGGTAGTGATCCACAAACCGGATTGTGCACCCGAAGTACCTGGGGATTCTAATTGTAAACTTGTTAATTTTTTTGTTAAATAACTCTCCTATCACCTTGTTTTGTGGGGGCTGGAAGCAAAGCAGCAGGTAGGCCAGAAGAAAAAGGTGTAAAGAAAGTTGTCAACACTTTCAGAGATAGAAAGTCCTGTCTGTCAAGTTTGAAAGATACCTTGCTTTCTGGGCTCCTCTCCCAAGTGTTAATATCTTACTTCCCAAACTCCCAGACATCTAGCACATTGTTGATATCCTGGGCTGACTACTGGGTAACAATCTTGAACTGTCAAACTGTTCATGGGATCCACATTCTCATTTGTCTGGCTCAGTCTCTCTTCTTATAAGCAATCAAAACTCCTGTTCTATCAGTTTAGGGGGCTTTCCAGCTGGATGCGAGAAGGGAAGTCCCTAGAGGTGTGTGCACAAACTTTACAAGACACAAATACAAAGTAAGAGGACTCAGGCTATCCAGAGTCAGGAAGGCTCAGAGAATCGAAGAAACGTGACTGTCAGGAGGAAGTGAGGGAGGGTTAGGGTAGGCTAATGCTGTAGGAAGCTGCTTCCAGAGCAAGGGCTACTGCCCCATCTAATTAGCCCTGTTATTGATTATTGCCAATAAGGCATATTTCACTGTAAAGGGCCTTAGTGAAACATGCATGAAGGATGATCTTTCATTATCTCCCAGATCTAAATTTAATAATTTCTAGGGTTTCATAAATAAGTGAAAGTTGACAGCTGAAACGGTTTTCTTTTAAAGGGTAGAAGAGGCTGAGCATGAGTTTTTAAATGCCACACAGGTTACAGTGCTATGGGATTCACAGGCTGAGAAAAGGCCCTGTAATTCAAGAAAAATCATTAAGCTTCTTGAAAATACAAGACAAAATTAGGAGGATAACACTAAACTTCTAATTTGCAATTACTCTGATTTTCTTTTTCTTATCCTCTAGAGTCTGGGCTTCCAAAAAGTGAAGGAGAATGCAGATCCTCTTGGACACACAGAGACTTATTGACAATGAATGTGTTATTGCCAAAGGACATGCCTTTCCTTTTCTATGGAGGAAAAATCTCACACGTTACATCTAGGGGTAAGGCTTTCTAAGGGAAAGTTTGTACTGTGTCCACCCATATTTTGTTTGGCTCTAGTTAGCACCATTATTTTTCTCTTTTCATGTTTTAAAAGGGGTGAAATTTGCAAGCAGAAAGGAAAGCACAAACCCAAGATCTTTCACCGTATATGCATTTTGTGCAAAGTAAATTAAAACCAAATTGAGTTCAAGGCTGATATTTTTCTTAATAGACTAAACTAGAAACAAGTGTTCTGTTTCCCAGTAACCTCGGCCAGGACTTGCAATGGCTGTAGATGCTGTCTCTGTGAGTTGAGAGTGACCTCTGTACCAGAGGAAGAGAAACTCATACTGTTATCTCAAGATTCCTCTTCTTTTGTCTTCCTTCTTATAAACAAATTTTATTGACCTTAGGAGCCTGACACAAAAATCATGAAGCTATGGGGGAGAGAGTAGAGTTCCTATACATGGGAAACTACTAGAACTTTCAAAGTGCAAGTTTGGCAGTCTGCATGTCTGTAGACAGGGAACTTGAACAAAATAAACATGGTGCAATGCCTAGCATACATGCTGCTGCTGCTGCTGCTGCTGTGTGTGTGTGTGTGTGTGTGTGTGTGTGCACATGAGCTTGTTTCTGTGCACGTGCATACCGTGCTACCCCCAGGGTGCCTCAGCAATATTCTGGTAGTGACATGTGTCCAAGTCTAACCCTCTCCGATTTCATAATGAGTTGGTTTAAGAAAATTAGAAAAGCATCATCCTTTCTCTCGAGGTTTTAGTAAAGATTTGGAAAAATGGAAAAAAGGCAGCTAAACAGATTTGGCAGATCTAGGAATATTCCTCCTGATTCTCTCTTGGGGGGTGGAGGTGAAGTCTCTGAAGCTAATAAAGGAGGAAGATATTTGAGGACTCGTTGCCTCCCATCCTAGAAGGAGGCAAGAAACTTGCTGTTCTCCCTGAAGTGTGACTCCTCCTACCATGTGGGGCCAGAGGAGAATAGAGGGCACAGGAGACATGGCAGTGGCAGCTGTGATTCCAGCAGGGGGGTCTGTGTGTCTATGCCAGTGTCACTCCTGGCCACAATTTCAGAGTGCACTTTCACAAGTCTGAGCCTCAACCTTCCTCACCTGTATGTGCTCTGAGGTTCCCTGTGCACACCCGCCGCTGTTCTCTTCTATGTGAGGTGGGAGTTTGTTAGAGATGCAGAGTCTCAGCCCTCACTCCAGACTCACCACAGTGGAATCTGCCTTTCCCAGCATCCCCGGGTGATTCACACACAAGTGCTTGGGAGGGCTGCTCTAACCTTTTCTCATTCATCTAACTATTTCGATGATCAGTAATTTCAACACACATTTTAAGCATGACTCTGTAGTGACCGACAAGATTGTTTAAGCTATACTTCAAAGGTGTGAGAAAATATGTGTGTGTGTGTGTGTGTGTGTGTGTGTGTGTGTGTGAGAGAGAGAGAGAGAGAGAGAGAGAGACATAGAGAGAGAAGAAATTTACTTAGAATAGAGAATTAACTTAATTTTTAAAAACTTGATCTTGATTTAAAAACATTTTAACTAGACTTGTCCTTAGAATAGAAAAGTAACAAATTATATTTTTGGTTAGATGGAGAAAATCTTGTGTTCAGAGTGTAAATGTGTTTGAAAAGGTAAAGCCTAAGATATCTATAAGAGCCTTTGGATTGAAGCCTTCAGATAATTTTTCAGTAGGGTTATCTGGAAAGTGCCATTCAGTTACATTAGAAGAAAATGGCCCTTGGTCATCCTTCTTTCCAAATCACAATGTTTTGCGAAGGGCAGAAATGGCATAGCATTCTATGATTCAGGAGCAGGAAGGGGCCATGGCGATGGTTCAGTCCATTCTGCTCCTCACTGTACAGATGAGAAGATTGAGGAGCAGAGAGGTTGAGATTTATCTGCCTAGTGTCACATAGATCACCTAGAGGCAGAACTGGGACTAGAAATCATGTCTTGGAAGGTAGATTGTGGAGTTGAAGATCGGTTCAGAGGTTTTTGCAAAATTTTAGTGAGGGCTCAGTCAGGGTGTTGGTGGTGTGAGTGAGGAGAGGTACAGAGGAGAGAGATGGTTGAAACAGACTTTAGGACTTGGATGCTCCTTGGCCATAGGGTAGTAGTAAAGGGAAACAGGAGTCTTTGGTGGCTGTAGAGTTTGAACATATGTGATGGAGAGAATGACAGTATTAATAAAGTTAGGGGATTTGTGAGGGGGAGTTTTAGTCCTGAACCTTTATTAGATGGGAATCCAGGAGCTAGCCTATGACTCTTCTACCATGCTGCTTGAGAGAATGACAATATTTTGTGTGTGTGTGTGGTACTGGTGATTGAACCCAGGGGCATTCTACCTCTAAGCTACACCCCAGCCCTACTTTATTTTTATTTTGAAACAGGATCTTATTAGGTTGATCAGAGTCTCACTATTGCTGAGACTGTCCTTGAACCTGCGATCCTCTTGTCTCAGCTTCCCAAGTACTAAGATTACAGGTGTGCACCACCACACCCGGCTGAGAATGACAGTACTAATGAAGTTAGGGGATTTGTGAGGGGGAGTTTTAGTCCTGAACATTTATCAGATGGGAATCCAGGAGCTAGTCTATGACTATTCCACCACGGTGCTTGTTTTTGCTTTTCTCATTCTACCTCTTTGGCAAGAGACCCTCTCCACTTCCTCGAATTAGACTTATCTTCAGTGACTTCCTTCTTCTCTTCTTTCTAATGCTTGGAGTTTATATTATCTGCACCACTCATTGAGTGCTTAATGACAGACAGCTATAAGTGAATCTATTCATTACTAACACTGATACTCATCATTCAACCAATACTCTGTTCTAGACACTGGGAGTGCAGACCAAGTCCCTCTTCCCATAGAACATACATCCTAGTAGGAGAGACATCATAAACAGTAAATATACGTACAGTAAATAAATATATAAAGTGATTGCTGATGGCAACAAACGTTATGGAGAACATAAAACAGTGACATGATAAATATTTGGGATGTTATTTCTTTTCAGTGGTGCTGGAGACAAAACTCAGTGCCCCTGCCTGCTAAGAAAATGTCCTACTCTTATGTACACTGAGCTACATGTCTAGCTCTTATGTAATTTTTTAATGGAATGGTTTGGCTTCTAATGGTGTATGTTTTCTCTCTCCAATGAGACTGCAAATTCCACAAGGGCAGAGATCCAGCTTTCTGTTCTATTAGCATTCTTCATCACGGAGTGGCCACTGACAACAGAAAGAGATCTTATTCAATTTCATTTTAAATCAGTAAGCAATTCGACTACTTACTCTAGATCCTTTTCTGATATCAATTCTGGTATTTCTCTTACACAGACACTTATATTTGGAGCTGGCCAGGTAACACTAGTGCTATCAATCAGGAGGAAAAATACCATTTGGTATGGAGAGGGATATAAATTAGAAGTGAAGAAGAAATGCTCTGATGTGTATCCATAAATCCTCTGGGAGAAATTAGCCTTCCGGGCGTAAGCAGCTGCACTGAATCTGAAGTATCTCAAGCTTTTTGATTTTCTTTTGTTAGTGAGAATTTGTAACTCTCATTGTTAGAATTGTATATTTCCCAAGCTAGAGTCTCTCCTAGGTGCTGAAAGATTCTTAAACCACCTCCCTAGTGCCAAAGCATTTTCAGTTAACTCCCTAAAACACACTTTTATCTCAGCTTCCCCCATCTCTTTAGGAAAATGCCAGAAGTTAAAACAGTCTGGTTACTTGCCTTTTAACTTCCTAATCTGACTAATTTAATTCTGAGTCATAAACCTATAAAGTTTACTAGCAGATCTAATTGTCCTGAAAGTTTCTTTATAGCAGCTACTCCCTTAGTGTCTCGTGTAGTTAATGAGAAACATTTCATAGCTCAGATAGACACCCAGGTTTTTTTGTGTTATTTAAATTTTTGTATATTTCAGGTGGGGAAGATAACAAGCCAACTAAATTACTACATATTATTTTTACTTTTTGTGGTACAGGGGATTGAACCTGGAGGAGCTCTACCTCGGGACTCTACCCGCAGCCCTTTTTATTTTTTATTTTGAGACAGGTTTCACTAAATTACCACACACTGGTCTTCTGATTTCTAATTTTTTAAATTTTATTTTTTGAGAAATCTGACCACTAACTGTAAATCTCACTCATAGAATAAGTAATTGTTGATGAGAAAATCTTCATTTTTCTATTAGGATTTATTGATACAAAAACAAGAGGCCATGACAATTCAAGTATCTTAAGGTTTACTCTGGTTTATCACTGAAAATGGTTTTTAAAATAGTTTAAAAGCTTTCATCTTTTCTCTAAATTCTAACCAGTTTTTCCTTCTAATCTTTTAAGATTAACTTGCCTTGTGAAGACTACTGTGACTAATGTAAACTATCTCATTAGTAATTTTTATTTTAATTACACGTTGAAATGATAATATTTCAGACATATTGGGTTGAATAAAATAAATTAGTGCAATTAATTTTACCTGCTTCATTTTACTTTTTAAATGTGACTGTCAAAAAATTTATTATTATATATGTGGTTCTCATATTTCTATTGAATAGCACTGTAATAGAATCTTGGTATGAACATCTATTTATTATTTGGATAGATTGTGGTTTAAGATGAGTATGCTTAACAACTATTACTAAGAAAAGAGAAAATATATAATTTGGTGGGAGAGGATATTAATTATATCCTCTGCACCTTTTATAAGGATCCTTTGCAGCTTTTACTTCTGCCAATAATCAAAATTTCTTGAGATGAGGGAGTATGCATTTTGCTCAGTTATTAGCTTCCTGTTCACACATTAGATATTTTTATTATTTGGCTAAACTTTGTAAATCACCTAATCTCATCATGCTGAAGAATGCTGATCTATCAAAGTCCTGCAGTTTTGTATAAGACATAGAGGTTAAGAACAAAGTATTCCTCAAAGTTACAAAGATTTACAGGAAGCAAAGAACTGAAGAATGATAAAGATAATTTAGATTTATCAAGCATCAAATAAATGCTAAAATTAATATTTGATTTAGTACATTTTGTTTGACAATACCCTGATGATAATCGTGTTAAGTACTATGAGGGAGGAGAAAAAGAATCACTTTCAAAGAGTAAACGTGGCATTGTGCAATTTTTTCTTTGTCAAATATATAGTACCTGTGACTTTTTTCCAGACAAAACTTGAATAATCTTGTTTTAATTTTTAAATTTATTTTTTATTTTTATTTTTTGTGGTACTAGGGATTGAACCCAGGGGCATTCTACCTCTGAACTACATCCTAGCCCCCTTTTTTAAATTTTTGAAACAGGGTCTCACTAGGTTGCTGAGAGTCTCACTACATTGCCGAGGCTGTCCTCAAAACCTTACCCTAACCCTGTCTCAGCCTCTCAAGTACTGGGATTACAGGCATGCGCTATGACACTTGGCAAAACTTAAATAATCATGAGGTAAACTGAAGAACACAACTGACTTTCCAAGCTAAATATTGTATGCTCAGTTGTTTATTTAAATGGTCTTGTTACTCTTCCTCACTTTGGTAGTATTAACTTCCCTTGGTATTGGTCACCATGAATGACAGTGAAAGGAGGAGTAGGAACAAAACAGAAAAGATGTTCTGAAGGTGACAAGAGATACTTGTCACCTGGGGAAGATACATTTGTCCATTGCCCTCAACACTGTGATACTGGTGCAATTGTTCAAATGTGGCTATGATGTTATTCCCTCATCAATTCATTCCTCTGTGGCTGTCTGACATACTTGGTTCTCAAATTAGGTTTCAGCTATTTTAGACAAGGTAAGTGCTGATAGTTAATGGGGTTATTTATTAAAACTGGTGTGTGATCATCCTACACCAGGGACCATGTGGTTTCTGCCGTCACTCATAATTGAATTACACATGGTGGTGTTTGTGTGTGGGTGGAGGGGTCAGTGGTAAGAGAGGGAGGAGAGGGGAGAGGAAGCATCTGGCCAGAATATAGAGGCTTTCCTGCTGCCTGCAAGAGGAATGAGACACCCCGTAACTTGACTCCTCTCTAAGTACTTCCAGAAATAACATAATTTCATTAAAAAGCAGTCATTTTTAAACTTTTTTTAAAAAGCCCTTTTCATGAGAAGAAAAGCATTGCTATTCATTTGCTGTAACATTAATACTTAGGAATGTCATTCCACCACTTTGGTAATATTCTCTTGAAAGTGAAATCAACCATGTTGGAAAACTAATAATGAAATCTAGGTTCTGTTCCTACTTAGCTGTGTGGCTTTAGGAAATCTACTTTTCCTCTCTGGGTCTCGGTTTCCATATCTGTCAAAAGAGAAGGCTTGGAGTGCTAGAGTTTTTTTTTTTTTTAAAACTAATGCTAGCTGCTAATTCTGCCCTAAGAATAGGCACCACGAGGGTGGCTGGGTGGCACTGGAGGTACGCGGGGAGCTGTCTGAGGTTCTAGGACATAGAAAGCATGCTCTAGTTCACATGGGGCTCTTATAAAAGGCAGATCCTGATTCAGAAGGTCTGAGGTGAGGCCTGAGTTTCTATATTCCTAACAAGTTTCTATATTTCTAATAAGATCCTAGGTAATGCTGATGCTGCTGGTCCCTGGAGCACACTTTGACTACAAGGTGCTAGGTGACCCCATCCCCCCCACCAGCCTTCTCATTCTGCAGATGGAACAGGGTCCTAGAAAAGCAAAATGATTTCCCAAGCTCACCAACAACTGAATAGTATGCCCCATATAAGATTTCCTGGTATCCTGACTCTCATCTGATTGCATCACTTGCTATACCTCTCGTGTCCCTTCCAATGCTAAAACTCTCTTTGATAACATTTTGTGGCTTTACTTGCAGGAGGTGCTCTGAGCTCTGTTTTGGCTACACTATCTCATTCACTTTTACAATTTCATCTCTAACCATACACAGTAGTTGGTAGGAAAATTAAATTTGACAAGTTAACCGATTTTTGACTCATGGCCTGCATCTCCATGTAGAGTTGCCCTGGAAGGCTTAGGTACAGACCCTGGAGAAAAAGGAAGAGCTCTAGGGAAAACATCCTGTTTGCTGATCTCACGAATTTTAACAGCTGTCCATTCATGCTCTTCAGGTGATATCAGCTTCAGCAAAGATTGTTTTTAGTTGTTCAGAGTCCACATTTTGTGAAGTGTTGTGAGTTAAGATAAAAAGAAGTTAATTGCTTCTCAAAGCAAAACGGTGGCCAGTACAAACCATGCTGTAGCCAGTCAAATAATTTCCACCTTGTCTTTTATGTTCATGCATCATCCACATCCAATAATATTTTTCAAGGCCCAGGGGCAAAGGCAGTGCTAAACAAAGTTAATTCAGAAAAGACAGACTGCAGCTCTAGATACTTAAAAAAATTAAGATAATGTGCATTTAAAAATATCCACTGTCCTAGATTCATTCTCCTTAGTCTGAGGAAAATAAATTTTTCTCTAATCTGGCTAGATCAGCCTTTCCCAAAGTACATTCCTTAGAACACTAGTCTCATGAAGTGCTCTTAGGAAAAAAATAGGTTTTTGTCATCAAAAGATCATTTTGAAGCCCGGCACGGTGGCTCATGCCTATAATCCTAGTACTTGGGAGGCTGAGGCAGGAGGATCACAGGTTTGAGTCCAGCCTCAGCAACTTAGCAAGAACCTCAGCAACTTAGTGAGACTCTATTTCAAAATAAAAAAAAATAAAAAGGACTTGGGGTGTAACTTGGAGGTAGAATGCCCCTGGGTTCAATCTCCAGTACAACAACAACAACAATGACAACAAAAAGATCATTATTGACTTGAACCAATGTGATTTCTAACAATGAATCTCTAAAGAATGTTCTCTTATCTCTTTTCAAGTCTAGTACATATTTTAAACTAAAAGTAAATAAAAGTAGGACAAATACATATTTCTTTTTGTTTCATAAAACAGTAAAAAATAAAAATATCTGAGAAATCTTAACATAAAGAAGTCCTTTAACTTTAACAGTATTCTCCAAAATTCCTTTGACCATAAATTTTCCTCCTTTCCCTTCCCCTTTCCATGTAATGCCTGTTAACATCCTGTAGAACTAATGTCTAAGGAATATGCTTTGGGAAATGCTGATCTCGATTCTTTCTCTTAATTTTTTTAGTATGCTTCATTTGTCATTAACTGGCTAGTGTCTTATGGTAAACATATAAGTACAAATTGGTAGTAGTTTTCAAGGGCATACATTTCAACGATTACACATTTGAAAGAGAATGGGAAGGGGAGATTTTAGGGATGCATGTGAACAGTAGCCTGAGGCTCTCTCTCTGGTTGTGAGAGCTCCCAGTATCTCTCTGTGAGCAGTTTGGTTCTCGGTACTCTACTATTCCCTCATCTGCAAGAATGCTAAACAGATGACAGAGACATTTTTAGAATTAAAAGTAAAATGTCAAGCTTTTGCTGATGTTGTTTTTCCCCAGGGCAGTGTTTTTCAAAGTATCGTATGTGTATCTAATGGTGAGATATTTTTAAATGGCACATGGACACCATTTAAGCATTTTATAGTTATGTATTTAATTTAATGCATTTCAGAAGAATTACAATAGCATTTGAAAACACATGATTTCATGTATATTATTGCTAAAGTAGTATTTATGTTTAAAAAATGTAAGTTGACTTAAAGACAAATTCCCAGCAAAAATAATACGAAAGAGGTGTGCAATGCCTAGGGGATTAGCCAAGAAGTGAGTTCTAGGGCCTGGCCTTGTCTTTTCAGAAACATGATCACCCTTTGTTTGAGAAGCATCATACTGAAATGGAAAGGATACCAGGGTTAGAGTGAGGAGATTATAGTCTGTGGAAACAAAGACAATAATAATCTTAACATGGAAGGGCTCACGGCCTTTGGTGATGGTGCACACCCCGGCATCGCTCAGCCTCATACTCAAGGAATATAGAGCCTCATGTGTCCTCCCACACTTGAACATGTCATACAGCTGAGTTAGTGCCAATGACTCAGACTCAACTCTGACTTTCTTGTCTTTTGGACAAGAAAAACTAATACATTTAGCTTATAATGCTGAGATAAATGACTCACATTTGTATCCTTAACATTAGCTGCTAGTTAATATTGCTGGATCTTCTCAGAGTTATTGCCTTTAAAGAGACTGTTGCAATATTTGGTTGCTTTCTGTTTAGAATGGTGGTTCTCCACTAAGGGTGTTTTTTTTTTATCCAAGGGATGTTTGGTTATGCATGGAGGCAATTTTGGTTGCCACAACTGGAGGGAGGGCAGTGCTATTGGTATTTAGCGAAAGGCCAGGGATGTTTCTAAATCTCCTACAATGTACAGGACAGCCTCCTGTGGATAAATATTTGGACCAAATGTCAGGATGAGAAACTTATACAGACTTATGCAGGAAGAGTCGGATGTCACGACAGCAGAGTTCAATCACATGAGCTCACCGGGCATATCTGAACAAAAACTATTTTGCTCCTAATGTACTAATTTTCTTCAGAGAAGTAATGATAATAGAGCAAACTATCTGTTGAATACAGACCCCTCCAGAAATGTTAAGATCCTATTTCTCAGAATCTATGAATGTTATTTTGCACAGCAAATGGGACTTTGCAGATGTGATTTAGTGAAGGATCTTGAGATGGAGAGATTATCTTGGATTGTTTGGGCAGGATTAATCTAATCATGAGGGTCTTTCTGAGATGGAGGTGGGAGGATAAGAGGCTGGAAAGGAGATTTGATGACAGAAACAGGTTAGAGTAATACACCTTAAAGATGGAGGGAGAAGCCTTCTGGAGCTGGATTGGGAAGGAAATGGATTTTCCCCAGGAGCCTGCAGAAGGAACACAGTCCTACTATTGCCTGGATGTTAGCCCTGTAAGACTTTTGGATTTCTGAACTCAAGAACTGTATAATCCTAAATTTGTGTTGTTTTGTGCCACTAGATTTGTGTTAACTTGTTATAGCAGCAGTAAGAAACAGATATATATTTGTTTAGAATAGTTTGAGAATTAATATGAATTTCTATGCATAGTATAAATAGATTTGATATTTTTGCTATATTAAACACATTAGTTAAATATATAGCTATTCTGTAGCTATTTGGCTCCTTTTTTCCCCTAAGGTTGGGGAGGCACTTTGGGGTTTTGCATGAATATTGATGATCATCCTGGTGAACTGCTGGTGGGTGTAACAGCTGGTTGATAGAACCTTAAATAAACCAAATTCCTCTGTGTCGTTTTAACAGGCAATTTATGGGCAAAATTAATCATCAAGTCCCTTGGAAGATATAGAGTACAAGGAACTATTGTGACAATGGCTGTACAATTATTTGCAAAATCACCAAAATTACAAACATTTGTTACGCTCTCACGTTGTTTCACTTACTTTTTACAACAAACATATTAAGATAGTTGTTATTTAAAAATGATTATTATATTTCTCACCAAAGCCTCACTGAAATACTGATTTTCAGCTGCAGCGTGAATAAAGATGGCATCAGATTTTTCCTGATCCAAATCAGGTATGCTCATAAGCAACTGCATGGTGTCAGGAGTACAGCGAGGAGTCCTGTAATTGCCTGCACTAGTAGGTGCACTCACTGCTGCTCTGTGTGCACATCTGCCCCCTGCCACCTGGTCACAGCTTCCCACACCTGACCTCATCATATGGAGTGCAATCCTCTCCATTCAGGAAACATAAACTTTTTACAATCGTTTAGTCTACAATATTAGTATAAACACACACACGCACACATGCACAATCGTGCGTGTATGTGAACAGATAGGGAAAACAAACATTTGCTTAATGGTGTGCTAAGTGTGCTCTATGGCGTGCTAAGTGGCTTTTCCTTCCATTGTCTTATACTCCTTTGCACAATCAGTAGTATTATCAACATTTTATAGATTAGGAAATGGGGACTAAAAGATTCGGGTGACTTTTATATCAAAATGCCATAAGCAATGGAGGAAGGACTCAAGTTTTATTTCTTTGACTTGGAAACCACTGTCTGCTGCTAGGTGGCTCACGTTACCTTTGGACTTTGAGAGATGAACAGTTATAGAGGTCAGCCAAGGTCATTGTGATCACATGCAGCAGGAGCGCCCATCTGTCCACTTTCTCGGAATGTTCCCCTCCTCTGGAGACTTTATTCCCCTGCCTTAGGAGTTCCCCTCTTGAACTCTTGAGATTCTCCTTCTTAAGGTAGACAAAGAAAGTATTTTTCTGACTTCTGGCTTTAGTATAACCCTCTCCCCCAGGGTCTTTCTTATTTTGTGGACCCTTCTCTGAATTTACTTTTTCTGCAATCTATTCAACAAATCAGTGAAATGAAGATTAGTTACTTCAGGACTGATTTAGGGCAACTTGGTTAGTTCTAATGGAGTGAGATTGGTATCTGTAATCAATGACTTTGGTTTTGTGTGGAGTTTTCAAAGGAAGCTACCTTTGGGGAACTTCTGTTCCAGTATTTGATGATGAAGAAGTTTAATATTAAGATCAGATTATTTGATGTAATATTGAAAAAAAGAGAAAAATAATAGTTGAAAAGGTCACCAAATCTCTACCTATGTACCTCATGTGAGTAAGGCAGTCTGTTATATTTATGCTTTTTTAATCATAATAACTGACATGGTAGAGGAATTAGCATTCTTATTAAGGATTTATTTTATTTATTATCATATTACAGACTTAAATAAATACAAACTACATGACTTGGCCATAGGCTTTAGTATACAGAGGTAAATTCTACATGTTTGGATTGAAAACAAAATCATTCACCTTGCATGGAAAGCCATTGGAAGGAGAATTATAAATGGAAAACTAATATAGGAGAATTTTTTTAAAGACTCTAAAATTCTATAACATGAGACATAGAGAAAAGGAGGGAAATATGTAATGACATAAAGAACAATATAGGCTGAAGAAAAGGGTCTCATTTCTTAACTTCATATTGACACATTTTTGGGGGGTTTGAACCTAGGAGATTCTACCTCCAAGCTACACCTAGCCCTATTTTATTTTTTATTTTGAAACAGCATCTAGCTAGGTTGCTGAGGGTCTCGCTAAGTTGCTGAGGCTATCCTCGAACCTACGATCATCTTGTCTCAGCCTCTGAAGTACTGGGATTACAGGCATGCACCACCATGTCTGGTTCTGACACATTTTTATTTGGAAAATTTGTAAGACCATAAGGAAACTGAAGAAGAAGATTAGCAAGGATGAAAGTAATGTACATACATAAGAATACCAATATCAATCTCAGTATCATATATTGGGAAGGGGGGAGTGGGGAGGGAGCCAGGGGAAAGCCCACCAAGTGCTGTGTGCATGTATGTCACTATCACTATGAACTATATTATGATGTGAGACTATAATGCACCAATAAAGTATTAAAAGAAAGTAATATGCTAACTTTACTATCCATTAGCATGTAACTAAACTAACATATTGTGGTTTTGCATATATAATTCAAAATAGGAGATGGAAATATATAGCATTTGGAAAATATTCACATTTGGGGCACATCATGGGCATATAAATTCTTAATTCTTTGTCCCAACACTTATGATGACAGTAAGAGCAAGGCACTAAAGTGGTATATTTTTAAAAGATGCTAAAATCTGTAAAATACTCAGAAAGATCTTCTTTATGAATAGTATAGTTCAGTTGTAAGTATCACTGGAGAAAGTAAAGAGCAAAGCAATGTCTTTCATTCTCCCCTTCAGCCATAATTATACCAACAAAAAAAGATGACAATACAGTCATACTAATCCAGTCCAAAAAATATTTCCATTTCTTTTAAGAGTGAGACCTCGAGGTCCACTTGAATTCTTGCACTGCCTCCCCTTCCCAGTTGCCTTTTTAAATTTTGGCAACTTTTTGTGATTAGGTAATGGAAGCACAATTCCCCTTCAGAAAATTACTCTACAAGGTGCCAAATTCAAACATTATAAAGAAAACATACAATTCCACCTTAAGAAATGATTTGCTCATTAAAATAAATACTGACAATTTGCAAATAGCAATGGGAAATGGGTTATTGAGATCTGAAAACTCTCCATTTCAGTAGGACAGAGAGATACAACTGGACTGAACTGGGTGGCAAGCTCTTGTTAAAGGATAGCCACTGCTCATTCAGGAACGCTTTGATGTCCTCTGGTATGTCTTTTCACAGCTTTCAGACTCAAATGCTTATAAATGATCCAACAGCACCGCAGTCCTCCTACTTTATAAGGACAAGCAGAGAGGTACATTCGAATCTGGATATTCACTCTATTTTGGTAGCTAGACATCCATGGGCAATTTACCCTATTTCTATACATTTAAAATGGGAATAATGACTCCTGGCTTCCAGGACTTCTTTTAGAGTTACAGAGAATGTATATGAAAGCATACAGGAGGTGCTGGACACACAGTGGTTAAACTTAGTCAGATTTCTGTCACTGTGACAAAATACCTTGAGTTGAAAAAAATAACTTAAGGGAGGAAAGATTCATTTTGGCTCATAGTTTCAGAGTCTCCAATGATAGTTCTTGGCTCCATTGCTTTGGGCCTGTGGACATGCAGAACATCATGGTGGGGGAGCCCATGGTGGAGCAAAGCTGCTTACCTCATGGTAACCAGGAAAGAGAGAGAGAGAGAGAGAGAGTTGGGGTTCCAATAAACCCTTCAAAGGTACTCCCCAAAGACCTACTTCCTCGAACTAGGCCCCACTTCCTAAAGTTTCCACTAGCTCCCAGTAGCACCATCAGCTGGGGAACAAATGTTAGGGAGACAATTAAAATTCAAACCATAACATCCCTTCTTATAAATTCATGCTATAAATGCAGTCCAGGGCACACTGGTCTTACATCACCTGCTAATGACAGGTCTGAAGTAGAGCAGAACCCAATGGGATTTCAGACCCGATGACACCAGGGTAAAGTCCATGAACAGGAACCTATTAGACTGTTCTGAACAGTTTACATGGTCAATTCACATAAAAATAAAAACAAAATTCATTTCAGTACTGGACCTTCAAACCTGGTCTCATGAAATGTTCAATATTATGTCTATTATTTTGGTCTTCGAGAGACAAAGTCCACATTCACCACACTTCTGCGGGGCTGAAAACCTGTGCTTATGTAAAGCAGGATGTGTGCAATGTGACAAAAGTGGGTTGACTGTTTGGACTCTTCTTTTAACACGAGCTTGTTGGTGGCACCGTCAGGGTAATTACAAAGAATCATTTGACTGAGGGGATTTCTGAGGGTTCATTTGGAATCACTGAATTACTGAAGTTCAGGCTGGAAGAAATCATGTGGTCTTATCCACCTGCTTTCCAGAAGGACCACCTGCTTCCTTTCAAAAACTAGAATTTGTTTTGTCCCTCAAGAGCTGCCAAGAAGGGAGTACTGGAAGTTTTAAATAATCATGAAAGATGCTTACATGTTGTGCCTAATTATAGCTCTTCCCACATCTAATAAAGCAAAAAAAAGTTCCCAATTTTGATGAATGGTTTATCTGTCTTAATATGTAAAATAAATTCCAATTTATATTTTCTAGTCTGTGATTTTATTCTTTTTTTCAAACTGAGAGCTTTCATTTATTCATTCAACAAATATTTTTTGAGTGGCTACTCTGTGCCAGGCCTTGGCTTGGTATGATTATGGTAAATCCAGAGGGGAGTAAGGATAGACTTTGTCTCCTAGAATCCAGAGTCTCATGGGGGAGAGAGACAAGCAAAAGAATAATTCAAATATAATAAGCACTGTAATAAAGGTCTGAAAAAAGCTATGAGCACAAAGGAGAATATTAATAATGACCCTTCTGGTGATTTTTCTCTCTGGGCTTTCATAAAAGCATTTTTTTTGTTCAGAAGATAATAATTCTCTATTCTTCCTTTCTACACCAAGCAGCACATTTCACAATACTTAATGTTAGAAAGTTTTTTTCTGTAATCTAAATCCCTTGTGTGGATGGGAAAGTGGGGAGGGAATTCATATTCAGTGAGCACTAAACACAACAATGCTGAGCAATAGTTACTGTCCTCATTTTTCAGATTTTATTCACCATTGAATTCAGGCTCTAAGTCGGTGCTCAATGAATATTGCTGAATGGTAAAAGAGGAAACAAAGTATCAGAGAGGTTAAGTGAGAAGCCCAAGGTCACCAAGCTGGTAAGTTCTTCTGTGGTCTATTTTCTTTATCCAACTCCAAACCACTTAAGCTATTTCCAATTATTTCAGAGTTGGTGGCTATGGAAAAGTTCAGGTTATATTTCTTGTATAAAAAAGGTCTTCCTACATTTGAAAGTCCAATCCAATAGCTTCCTTTTCTTATTCCAAATAAAACTGTGACTAACTACAAGGATCAATGCAGCACGGCAAGCAGTATGGCCCAATGCTGAACAGCCAGCTCTGGAGTCCAACTCTCAGGGTTCGCATCACATGCCCCTGCTTGCTAGTCTTCTCTAAAAGGAGAATAATGGAAACACTCCTTTCACAGGGCTGTTATGAAGATGAAAGGAGTTAATAAAGGTAATGAACTCAGCATAAACCTGAATAGAGAAGGCTTTTATATGTGTGAGTTCATATTATCCTCGTAGCTGCCCAAGTGTTCTATGGCCTTGGGAAGTGGTGAAAATCTCCCTCAGTGCCTTGTTTCAGGGACCCGACTAGGAAATTCTTCTCTGGGTTGAACTCAAAGTGCCACCTCCTGCTGTAATTGAAGGCGGCGGTTTCCTTGAGCTCTAGTCTTTGAGGAAATAGAGAGCAGCTGGTCTTTCATATTCTTGATGACTTTTATTAAGCCACACTTCAAAGTTTTTGTTTCTAGACTAAATACACTCTCCAGTCAGAAACTCTTCCTACCTCCTTTAAACTTTTTTTTGTAAATCTTTTTTTTCCAAAAATCCTTTTTTTTCCCTTTTCCTCTCTTGAATCTTTCAGTCCCCTTTGGGTCCTAAGGAACAAGGCCACTGGTGTTAAAATTTCACAGATGGAAAATACAAGAGATCTTTCTTAGAAAATAAATAGGGTCTATAATTGCTGACCTAGAATTACTGGAAAATCTCAGCTCAGGATGGGTGAAATAACAGTTGCTAATGAAGTAATCCAGGAATGAAAATTTTTGTGGATATTCAAAATGCATCCCAACTTGTATTCATATATCTTTTAGCCACAGTAATTCATCTTGTAATTGTGTCGGCCTGATTTTCTCACTATCCCAAATAGAGATTCTGACTTCACCATTGCCATTCCATGGACACATCGAACATTTTCTATAAGTGTAAACCAGTTTGCAAAAAGAGAAGAATATTCTGGAAGGACCTATGGAAATAACTTATTTCTCCCATTTGACAGATGAGGCAAGCATGGCTTACAGGGGTTAAGTGACTTCCTCAAGGTCAAACACCAAGTTAATACAGGAGTGAAGTATTCTGACTTCCATTTCAAAGCTCTATTCAATGTTAACTGCCTTTCATATTGTTGATTTTAGCAGGTTACTATTGACTAGGAAATGTGATTGCCTATCAGTGACGGGAAACTATATCATAGAAACACACAGGGAGACTTTCCATTTTCTGGGGATTATCGAGAGCAAATAGTAATAAGATCCTAGACAGAGAACATATGGGGAGAAGGTTGTTGCTCCCCTGTTCTCCATTTCTTTGCTGTCATAGAAATGTCACTTCCCACATGTCCAGCTTCCAATGGATTAAACACAGAAAAGGGAAGTCAGTGGTAATATTGCTTCATATTCTTAAACTGATCTTCCTGGGCTTTCACAATTACCTAATGACTGTTTCCAAGCACATCTTGCACTTAGAAGATTGCAACCTTGGCTCAGAAAGGAACAATCTTATTCTTCAGGCTATTTTCTTAGGCTCTGAAACCTTTGTGAAATAAATGCATTATTGTGCCCCATATGGTGCTCATCTCTGACAACTGTTAGAAGCTGTTGAATTCTTAATTCACAAGATATAACTATGTGGTTAGAGTGAGTATGGTGTCAGCATTTGTATGGAGAATAATCCGCTTTTTGTCCCTCCATATTTGAGACAATTTTATTTCTAGTGGGAGAAAGAAAAATTGAAATATATTTTTAAGTATAGGATAATCAGATGAGTCCTAAGGAGTTCATTTTGGAATAAACCCAGGGGCATTCTACCTCTGAGCTACACCCCCAGACCTATTTTTTATTCTTTATTTGGAAACAGGGTCTCACTAAGTTGTGGAGGACCTCACTAAGTAGCTGAGGCTGGCTTCAAACCTGCGATCCTCCTGTCTCAGCCTCACAAGTACTGGGATTACAGGCGTGCACCACCATGCCTGGCTAAATGATTTTCTATTTCCTGATATGAAACAAATTATTCAAAACATTTTTGTGATTATACTGCTATTTTTCTGATAACCTCTCTTTAATATTCTAATTACTAGTAACTGTTTCGATGGAGATTTTGAACAATTCTTCGATGCAAAACAATTTTTTTTGATAGCACACATAAGAAAGGAGTGCAATAGGTCTTGAGAGGCAATATAGTATTAGGGGGAAAATCCCAGAAAAATAGAGATCAACTTTACCATATGGAAAAAACTCTGGATGGCCAACACGCTTACTTTTCTTGAGTCTCAAACCTTTTCTTTGACTGAATGTCTAGTGCAATATGCAAATGCCTTGCCTTCCATATTCACAATTGTCTCCCCTTTCTAAAAGTCTCCTCTGGGCTTATGAGGAACATAACATCCCAAGCATTTTCATTACATGTTGCATTGTGTCCAAGTCAGCATGGCCAGGCAACGGCTGAGAAACAAACCAGCAGTTGTCTGAGAATTATCACTAGCCAGTGACTCAGTCCCCAACATTTCAGATGAGTTGTTTTGGGAACTGTGTGGCCTCAAGCAGGGAAAGGCAAGTATGCTCACCCACTCTTGGAGGGTCAGACAGCAGGGAAGATGGTAATTTGTTCCCCTGTTTAAATTTGTTCCACCCACTCCTAGCCACAAGTGGGAGTGAAGGATGGGGCTTTGGCCTAAAGGGTGGAGTCATGCTTGTCCCCCTCATTTCCTTTTAGGGATGTTGGGGAGACCAGTGAGATCATGTCTATGGAGTGGATTGAATGGAATGTGCTCATGTTGTCCTGTGAATTATGCTAGAGATTCTTTAAAAAAAGTCTTCTCTTTTCTTACAATTTTCACAAACCATTGGCAACCTGTGCAGATTTTCCCATGTCCTTGAGCGCAAGTCCCTCTGCCAGCACACTCTGGGTAATTCATTTGTGGTCTGTGTGTACATGGCCAAGTCTTAGCCCTTTGTCTTGTGGAGCCTTCCCATACACAGCTGGAACTGTTCTGAGTGAGGAGCTGTATGGAAAGTCTGGAGGAGTGAAAAGAGGATTTGAAGTTGGCCCTGGGGTCTAGCAATTCTTCATAAAGTCACACAGTATTCGAGCACCCTCAACATTGCCCGAGGTAGGATTCAGAAGTTCCCTATTAGCTCAAAAGTACCTCTCTAAGCACCTTGTATATTTTCATGGGACATGCTACAAGATGTTCTACATGAAGAAGCTATTCGATTTCATGTAGGATTAGACTTTCAAGAGACTCTGGATTATTATGTATTAACTTATTCTCATTTTACACCTTCTCTTTCAGACATAAAACAACTTAAAACCAAAGTCTTCCTTCTATACAAAGCTTCCTGAAGGCCATTCCTATTACCTGATGTTATCTAGGAATCACTGCTGAATTTTCAAATAGCTATGTTATTTTGCCTTTGGGAAATGTAGCAGCTACTACCAAGAGGGAGAAGAATGAGTTGAACATTTTTTTAGAGAATGGTTGTTACATTTTATTTTCACGTACTTATCACGTTAAATCTTGAAACAGCCACTTCTTGATGCCCATTGTTTAAAGTCTTTTGCACACATTGATGTTTTAGCACTATTGGAAATGATATCTTTTAAAAAGCTTCATTTCTTAAGCTTGTTTATTGTTTGCATTGAGAAGTTAATTTTAGAATATTGACTTTGTACCCAAGGAGCTTGATAAATGACATTTATTAATTCTAATAATGAGTAATGAAAACTATATTTTTCCTTTCTAATTCTTATGTCTTTTATTTCTATTTATTGCCTTATTGAATTGACTGGGACTCCAGTATAATTTGAATAAAAGTGCTGATATTAGGCATCCTTGTCTTATTCCAACAAATAATATGCGGTTTGATGCAGAACTTTTTAATATACTTTGTCAGATTAAGCAAGTTCCTTGGTTTGCTAGGCACATTTATCATGATTAGGAATTGAAGTTTATCAAATACACTTTCTGAACCTATAGAATTTATTACATGATTTTCTCTTTTCTGCTGTTAATGTGGTAAATTACATTGATTTTTGAATCATAAACTACCCGTGCATTTCTGGGAAAAATAGACCTGTTGGTCATGTTAATGCTGGTTATGATTTTTGCATTCTTGTGTCTGCCGGTTTCCTTTCCTGTAATATCCTTGTTAGATTTTGGCACCAAGATTATGCTGAGCTGTTAAACATTAGTGTCTTTTATCCCTTTTTTCTGTTCACTGTAAATGTTTGTTATAAAATTGGTGTTATTGCTTCTTTAAATTCTGGGATAATTCACCAGTGAGGCTATCTGAATATGGATTTTTCTTTGTGAGAAAAATTTATAAAAATAGATTTAATTTCTTTGATAATATAGGAATATTCAGATTTTTCTATTTCTTTTTGTGTCAGTTTGATAATAATATCATGTAAATTCCCATATTTCCTAGTATAAATTATTTTATAATATACTCTGGTGATCCTTTTAATGTCAGCTGATAGTTGACAATGCCATGATTCCCACAAACAATAATAATTCCAAATATGATTATCAGTTCTTTGAAGTTTTCCAAAACATTTCTTTTCTTTTTTTTGTGGTGCTGTGGATTTAACCCAGGGTCATTCTTCCTCTGAACTACACCCCCAGCCTTGTTTTATTTTATTTTATTTTATTTTACTTTATTTTTTGGAAACAGGGTCTCGCTAAATTGATACAACCCTCAATGAATTGCGGAGGCTGGCTTTGAACCTGCAATCCTCCTCCCAATCTCAACCTCCCAAGTACTGGGATTACAGGAATGCACCACCATGCCTAGCAAGCCCCAAATATTTCAAATTAACCATTATATTTATTCATGCCACTAAAGAGATGAATTAAGCCAGGCATATTGGTGCATGCCTATAATCCCAGCTACTCCAGAGGCTGAGGAAGGAGGATACCTGTTCAAGGCCTTCCTGAAGATAGTGAGATCCTGTATCAAAATAAAAAATAAAAAGGGCTGGGCATGCATCCCTGTGGTAGAATGTCCCTGGGTTCAATCCCCAGTATTAAAAAAAGGCCTTTTTAAGGGCCAGATACAGGGCTGTAATTCTAGTTACTAGGGAGGCTGAGGCAGGAGGATTGTAAATTTAAGGCCTGCCCGAGTAATTTAGCAAAACCTTGTCTCGAAAATAAATAAATGAATAAATAAATAAATAATAACAATGCATTTTTTCTCAGCCATAAAGAAAAACAAAATTGTGTCATTACAGGAAAATGGATGGAACTAGAGAATATTAGGCTAAGTGAGATCAGCCAGTTTTAGAAAGTCCAGGGTCAAATGTTTTCTTTCATATGAGGAAGCTAGAGAGAAAACAGGAAACAAAAGGGACTTTAGATAATTGAGGAGTGAGGCCAGTAGAATAGTGGAAGGGGATAGGGGAAGGGTGCAGGGAGGGGGGAAAGAAGAACCGATGAAGGAAACAGTTCAAATAATGCTGTGTCCATACGTGAAGGTGTCTCTTCCAACTTCACTAACACATACAGGGCGGGGAGGGTAGTGGGGTGGGATTGGAAGGGAATAAATGTACACAAGGCCTGTGTGCATGTATATTTGTATAACTTTGAACCCCACTATGATGTATAATTAAAATGCACAAATAAAAGTATTTTAAAGAGAAAAAATAATCAGTCCTGGAATGCATGCCTGTACTATTACCAAGGATGGAAAAAATAAGAGATGAATTAATACTGATGGGAATCACACTTTTTTTTAAAATTTCTATGACTTCAATGCTCACACTAATGTGAAAGTTATTTATTCAGCCACAGAGGGATCAAAATGCTACTTCTTTTTGTGTTTGGAGGCTTGTGGCATGAGTGAGCTAAAACATACCACGGAGAGAACTCATTAGCTTGAAATACCATCTTTCAGTTGCCTTTGGTTCTTGAGATTATTCCAGAGGTGAGTTGGTAAATGTATGAATTTCCTAGGTAAAGATTGTGATGTGTAGTGGTGATAATAAGAGAGCTAATAACTTAAATTTGTCTGGTATCAGTCATTTCAAGTTAAAGTTGTAGTCAGTAATCCTATCACAAAATTGAGTATCTTTGATGTCTTTGACAACCTGCTGGATGACTCTAATGAATAACTAAACTAACTTGCAGTACTTTTTTTTTGCAATATGTGAAGTGGACTTAATATGGTTTTCCCTTTATTGAATCACTGCCCCTTACAGCAAATAACAAAATATTGTATATAGTGCCTTATGTCCCAGAGAACATCTAGAAAGGAGGTCCTCACCTATGAAGTTGTTAGAGGCACTTTTAGTCTTTTATAATGATTTTTCTCATGGCTAAAAATAAATCAGGAAATTGAGCCATCCAGCAAGATATCTGTGTGACCTTCAAAATGTCACTTTGTTGCTACTCTAGCTCTCTCTGGCATATCCATCAGGGCAGCGAGGCCAGCCCCAGATGAAGCATCAGTGCAGCTATGCAAGAAACCAAGTACAAGCACAGACTCCCCAGACAATGGATGGAGTGCGAAAACCAGAAATAATCAAGCCAGAGGCTGCATCCCCAGACTTAGACTGCTTTTGTGAAACAGTGAATTTTAAAAACTGAGCAACCGAAGATTAGATGACATCAATAGTGAAGAAACTAATGCTATAGGTTTGTTTTGCTTTAAGGGAAACTAGGTTACAAAATTCTGACCATAAAAAACAGACAAGCTAAAGGGTCAATAGTACTTTAGAAGTGAGTCTTATTGTTTAATAAATAATATTCTGCAATGTTCATTAAGCAGCAAATTCCTAATGCATTTAAGAAGTGAATCAACTTGCAAACATTTGATTTTCATGTGGAGTTTCAGCAACACGTTCATTGAGGGAAACAAGGTGTGCCGCTATTCTTTCTGTGACTGGCCATTGTGAACTCAATCACATACCTGGGTGTTTGCCAGGGACAATTTCTGGCATTTTCCCAGGTGGTGGGGTTTGTGAACATTGTTGCTTTTACTGAACAAAATGGAGAGTCTGAGCTGAATAGCCAGAAGAAAGAGGGTGGGTCATGAGCTGGGCTAGAGGACCTTTCATGTCTGAGGCACTGGCAGGATATTGCTTTCCTTCTTGTCAGCCACACCTTCAAGAATTTTTTTAATGGATACAATACACTTTATCACAAAGGTATATTAAAAATGGAACAGAAGTTGGGTGGAGTAGCAATACCACAGTCTAAACCCTTCACCTCCTGGTTGGCAGGGTGGAGTAAGCAAGGTAGTCCTTGCCAAACATGTTTATTTTGGCGCACAGGACCAGCAAGGAGCTGAGGACTCTCTCTGGCCACAGAGCTGAAGCATTCTTAATGTTCCTCAACTCGCTCCATTCCCAAGATCTATAAACAGTTTCACCCAGAGTTTTGATTGCAAAAAGGAAAGATTATTTGGGTTCACTACATTCAAGGTATACATCCATTTAAAAGCAAGAGATCATGCAAGATGACAGCACAGAATGGCTTCTCTCTCTATGTCTTGAGATATTGGGCCTTGAGATTTTTCTATAAAACCATGCCATGAAACCTATAGGCTAGGTTCTAGAGATGTCTCTGTGAAAAGCCTTATGGGAATTTGAAATATAATAACTAATATACCGTGAGGGCTGTTCCAAGTACTTTCTTAGTATTAATGCATTTAGTTCTTATAACAGCCCTATGTGGTAGGCGCTATATCAACATCAGCATTCTTATTGTCCAGATACAGAAACTGAGGTACACAGAGGTTAAAAATCTTGCCCACGATCACACCATTAGAAGTAAGTAGTAGAGGCTGAATTTAAATCCAGGCACTTTGACTTCGGAATTGGTAATCTTAATCCTCATGCTTTGCTACTTCTTTAAAAAATGGCACATCAAATGATATTTTAAAAAGGATACCCTCAAACCAACAATTGTCTCAGAATTAGAGTGAGAGAAAGGCAGGGAAGTAAAATTATAATAAAACACAAGAAAAAGGATTTCTTCCCTGAAATACTGTTCAAAATTTACTTGCATATAAATGTTAAAGATGAATACTGTTGAGCACAATGAATAATAAACTGATATTATTCACATAAACAGTAAGAAACTATTTTAATGCATAAAGGGATATAAAATGATTTAGACAAATTCATGGGTGGTAGATTCATGTATTTTGAAAGGAAGCAGCATGTCCTTAATGTCTGAGTCTGAAAAGTCACTCAAAACCCTTTTGGCTAGAAAATTCAAGGACTTTCAATCAAGAGCAATCAAGCCCTTTTCTTGCATATTTTGGTGCCAAAATAAATACTGAGCAATCTTGCTGATTCACTAACCATATATGGTACTTTTTATGGATTTATGATCTTCTATCATTTTTTTACTATGTTTCTTAAGTGTTAGTTCACAAAGAATGGGGAGTCAAGTTTGATAATTCATGGAAGTGAGTCTATTTCTTACTCATAAAGCCACTATTTCAATAAGGAATCTAGCTATAAAATCACCAATTTATTTTTTCAGCTCCAAAGTTGATTCTTGGGAAAGGTAGCTGACTAAGCAGATGTGATAAGCATATCTTCTAACTCAAAATGCATAATAATGCCAGCTACAATATAATATTTAAAAAAATCTACAAAGCTGAGTTCAAAAGCCAGAAAAGGAAATCACTAAGTACCAGGAAATGGAGGGAACTTAAGTGATTATAGAGAGTGGTGGCTGAAGTCAAGCAAGCCAAGGGTACAGATAGCTATAGATATATGCTGTAGAAGCTAATGTCTAGAGCGCTTTGTATAATGGGGAACTATATCTGGAAATAGTCTACACAATTCAAGAAGGAAGATGTAAAAGTCTAATCTAGTCCAGAGACAGTCCTGGCATGGGTTTGTACCATGGAAACAGTCTGCATTCTGCGGGCCATGAGTAGAAAGACTCTTGTGGAAATTGGAAGCCCAAATCTGGGATGCTCAATGAGACCCAAGTTTGCAAAACCAGGCAATTCACAAAACAAGTCTAAGGTGAAACAGGTCTAGAACCAGTGAAACTTGCAGCACTCCAGCAAAAGAAAAAGGAAAACCATTCCAAAGGGAATCTCATTCAGGGAGTACTCAGTATACAGGTGGGAAGTTACTTTCTCTGAAGATGAGCTCATAGACCAAAATTACAAAGCTCAAGCAGAAACTCACTGCTTAAGAGATAGTTGAGGCAATTAATAAGAGAATTCTATTAGATAAATTAAATTGTTGATAGTCTAATTATCTAAAAGAGACTTAAAAATAAGAGTATTAAGAATGATCAGTGATAATAGTATATAAAAATCACAAGAACAAAGAGGTATACTGAAAAAAGGCAGATTTTTAAAAGAAACAACCAAATATAGATCCTAGAAGTGAAATATGTTCATTAAAAAGAAAATATTATTAAAGAAAAAATTCAAGAGATGAGTTAATGGATTAAATAAGCTGAAGACATAGGAAAATAATTCGAGCTGGGCGTGGTGGCGCATGCTTGTAATCCCAGTACTTGGGAGGCTGAGACAGGAGGATCCGGGTTAGCGGCCAGCCTCAGCTACTTAGTGAGGCCCTCTGCAACTTAGTGAGACCCGGTTTCAAAATAAAGTATAAAAAAAATAGGGCTGGGGGTGTAGCTCGGAGGTAGAATGCCCCTGGGTTCAATCCCCAGTACTGCAAAAAAAAAATTTTGGAATGCAATACAGAGAGATAAAGAAATGAAATTTAGATATTGAAATAGAGAGTAGCTTTTCTCCCTCTCTTTTTTATAGCATTTCTGAAAGTGAGGAAGTTATTAACTAATTCTTATGGCCTGTGCTGCCAAGACTGCTTATGATTAGCTTCATGTCTGCCCCTGTGGAGCCCTTTGGATTTCACCAGTTCTGGATTATTCATGTTTGTTCTCTCACACTCTGAACTGGTTAACTCATCCAGTTAGTGTGTTCTAGAGAAGACAGAATGAATAAGTAAAATATCCAAACTATTACTTTTTTTCTTTTGTAGCAGTTTGGGTATATTCTAGAGAATTGAATATGTACTTCTGTCAAAATTTGATGTACATGTCTTGGCTATTGGGGTTTTGCTGCAATGAACACAAGAAAGCAGATATCTCTTTGGCTTACTGATTTTGTTTCTTTTGGATATATACATATATACCTAGTGGTGGGATTGCTAGATCATATGGTAGTTCCATTTTTAATATTTTAATGCAACCTGTTACTATTTTCTATAATAACTGTACTAATTTACCTTCTCCCCAACAGTGTGCAAGAACTTCCTTTTTCCCACATCTTCACCAACACTTGCTATCATATGGACTATAAAAAAGTTGAATGAATGGCAAAATAGCACTTACTAGAGGCTGGGGTCTGGGGGAATTGGGGAGATGCTGGTCAAAGGACACAGAATTTCAGTTAAACAGGAGGAATAAGTTCAATGGATCTATTGTACATCATGGTAACAGTAACTAATAAGAATATCTGAATATTTCTGAGAGTAGATTTTAAGTGTTCTTACAACAAAACACGATAAGTGTGTAAGCTAATACGTATGTTACATACCTTGATATAGCCATTCTACATGTGTACCTATATAAAAACATCATGTTTGGCTGTGCCTGGTGGCACACACTTGTAAGCCCAGTACTTTGGAGGCTGAGACAGGAGGATCACAGGTTTGAGGACAGCCCCAGCAAATAATGAGACTCTCATCAACCTAGTGAGACCTTGTTTCAAAATAAAAATTAAATAGGGCCAGGGGTATATTTAGGAGGTAAAATGCCCCTGAGTTCAATCCCCAGTACTAAAAAACAAAACAAAATAAAAAAATCATGTTCATACCATAAACATATACGAGTTTTACTTAGATTAAAAATTGATGTACATAATCAAGATCTTTCTACCTTAGAACATCTTCTCATCATAGATACTAAAAATGTTTCCTTTGCTGCAACTTAGTGAGACCCTACTTCAAAACAAAGAATAAAAAATAGAGCTGAGGGTGTAGCCCGGAGGTAAAATGCCCCTGGGTTCAATCTCTGGTACCTTCAAAAAATAAAAATGGTGGTTACCAGATGCCAGCTGGGTAGAGAGGGAGGGAGTAGGAAGCTGTTGATCGAAGGGTGCAAGCATCAGATAGACAGGAGGAATGGGTCTTCAGATCTATTGCACTGTAGAATGACTATATAATAACATATTGAACATTTCAAAATAACTAAGATAGCAAATTTCCAATGTCTCATCATAAAAACTGATAGGCAAGTGAGGTGATAGCTATGCTAATTAACTTAATAGAATCATACCACATTATATAGATATATCAAAACATTGCATACATTGTACCCCATACATATATATAAGTATCTTTTGTCAATCAAGAGTAATATTAAAAATGAAAAAGAAAAGGTGATATTTTTATAAGACTTGTCACTATCCCCTACTTTCTCTCCAAAAGTTGGATTCAAATAAGTTTATCCATCGTCATAGGACAACAGGATGATTTAATTTAGCTAACATCAGGTCTGGCTTCATATGAATGGGAGAATCATCAATATATACTTCCATTCAATATATTTTATGCAATCATACCTGACATTCAAAAAGAGATATGGCCATTACCACTCAAAATCACTTTTGGTTCAAAAAACTTCTCATAATCATTCTGACTTAAAAATGCATGTATGTTTGGTAATTACTATGTCAGAGTAATATTATGTTGTTTGCAAAATAATTTCTTCAGCTAAAACTAAAAAATATGTACATATTTCACACTGAGGCAAAAATGCTAAAAATGTGTGAGATATAAACATCTCTTGCCTTGGGTGGTAGCAATGATGTACTACATATGTTTCTGAGTCAGAAATTGTACAGGATTGCTGTGAACTCAAGAAGGCTCTGGAACCTCCCCCTCCTAGAATGAAGTGAGAGAACTAGTAAACATTTTATTATTGCTCTTCACATAGTCTGTAAAAGCACCCCCACAAAAAAGGAGAACAGGGAGTATACCACAGTAATTAGATATTAAAACTGAAATTTAAACTTCCTGGATTTTTCCCATCAGGGTCTGGGTGTCTTTAGAATTCTTATTATAAAGCATCTTTTCTGTGTCTCCCTCTTCACACTTGTAATATTATCTACCTTTTTCAATAGAAAGAGGTTGACTTCTACGGTATTACATGGAATATGGAAGTGGAATTTCATTTTTTTTTTGCCCAGATCTGAAGTGGCTACTTTTATAAGTCAGTTGTTATGCAGAAATGTACTTACCAGTGTGTTTATTTCATTCTATCTTAGACTATCACTTCTTCAGAGACTTGAATCCTGTTTTATTCCCTCTTGTGTCACCAGAAGCTAATGCTGCATATCGTGTATAGTAGGTGCTTAATAAATGCTTTGTGAACAGTGTGGTAGTAAAGCAAGTTCACTGGTTTTATTGAAAGGGAATAAATGGCTACCAACTTTATGATCTTTACAAGTTCTGAGTCTCAGGGTTTTTGTTTTTATGTGAAAAGTTAAAGGGTGAGACTTACTGTAGCTCAACACAGCCCCAGCAGTTTCTATATCTTAATTTTCCTCCTTAAAAGTAAGAATTAATGACCTGCATGAGGCTGTACTATATTTTAGTAGATGACTTGATCTTCAATATATTTCTGTATTCTGGTATATTTTTTATTTTGGTACTGGGGATCAAACCCAGAGGCATTCTACCTCTGAGCTACACCCCCAGTCCCCCCCCTTGCTTTTTTTATTTTGAAACAGGATCTCACTAAGTAGAGGGCCTGACGAGGTTGCTGAGGCTGGCCGCGAACTTGCGGTCTTCCTATCTCAGCCTCCCAAGAACTTGGATTACAGGCGTGTACCACCGCGCCCAGCTTTGCATTCTGGTATCTTTTTAAAGTCTGATGTGCAGAAAGTAGTTACAGCAAAAATAGTGTGTTTTGGACGTTTAGAAATGATGCTTCTAGTTAAAAGAAACCCCTAAAGGATTAAGTAGCAAGAACACAAAAGTTGGAATGAACTTATGAAAAATTGAAATCAGTTTTAAAAAGGGCATTTGATGACATGTAGCATGACATTTAACAGCTTTCTTAATTAAGTGGACTAAAAACCAGATAACACAATTTTAGACAGGAATTTCTTTTTCCATGCTGACAGGAAACATTTGTTTTGTTTTAGCCAGACGGCTTTAAAAAATGCTATTTATAATAGCTTTGCCAGAGTTAAAAAATAGGTCTACAAATTCTCATTCATTTCTATATATTTTTTTAATTTGCTGCATTATCTTTTTAAATGTTGCTTTCTTTTCATTGAGTATTTAGCTGATAGGAAAATCATGATGGTTTGCTAACTCAAAGACTGATAGTAAAGACATTTTTTTTTTTACTTTCTGGGCCAGCACATATGGAGAAGATAATTCTTATTAAGCATATTAGATAATTCTTAATGAAATCAGTGTATCTTTCAGTTGGAGCTACCTTTTCTGCCTCTCTACCCTCTTATGTATTTTTTTTATTCAAAAGGAAAAAACCCAGACACAGATGATACTGAACCTTTTTTACTTAAAAGAAGATTAGATGATGTAATACACTTTCCTTTTCCTTTACGTAAGACTTGAACTCCTCATCAGTCCCTCTGTGGACATTTCATTCCTTCTATTTTTAACCTATGAAAACAGACAATCCCTGAGACATCAGTTGCAGAAAGGACTTAACATTCCTTGTGGTGTCTCAATACAATATTTGTGTATCTCCCCTTAAGCACATTCTGTCCTGTTATTACCCGTCATGAGAAAGGGAGAGGAAACAATGATCAAATTCACTCTGAAGTACTGACACTAAGATAATACGTTAGAATAAAAGGGAGACACATCAGACAGAGAAAAATTCTTCCTCCCAATAATAAGCAACCAATGGTCTTCCAAGAAACATTTGGGAGAATATTACAATAAAAAGAAAAACATTTGTTTGAGTATTTTTAAAAGAAAAAGCCAAAGAAGATACATCTTCCTGATATTTCTTTTATCTCCACCATCCAAAAAAAAGGTAGCTACAAAAATTAAGGCACATTATTATAATTATTTTTGGGTACTGGGGATTGAACCCAGGGGCATTCAACCTCCAAGATATATCCCTAGCCATTTTTATTTTGAAACAGGGTCTCATTAGGTTGCTGAGGCCGGCCTTGAACCTGCAATCCTCCTGTCTCAGCCTCCCAAGTACTGGAATTACAGGCATGAGCCACTACGCCTGGCAAGAATACTATTTTTTATTATGTTCAGAACTAGGAATAATGTTTTTCCAACAATCCCTCTTGCAATGAAATAATGGCTCAGAATATGGAACCCAAAGAAATGGTGGAAAAAGCTCAGAGCTCATTTAGGGTAACAGCAAATTATAGCAGTTATAAACTAGGCCTTTGGAACTAAATAAATGAGGGTTTGGATTTATGGGCTAGCCAAGCCACATGCTGTGCAAGCTACTTAGCCTTCTTGAATCTGTTTCTTCATCTAGAAAATGCAGATTATGACTCCTTTCATATATAGATATCACGAATACAAAGTAACATAACAATGCATAACAAATGTTTTCCACAGAACCTGCTCTGGGATAAATAATAAATGAATGATAAATTTGCCTGGTCCTAAATTGACTGAAAAAGGAAAATAAAGACTAGAGGTTAAAGCTTGCCGAGGGATGTGTATTTAATTAAGGAACTTGTGATAGAACAATGGGAATTTTTTCCAGAAATCAAAGTTTTATTATACAAATATTCCACCTAATTCCCCTAGCATTCGTTTGAGAAAAGTAGATGCAGTTCCTTATTATTTAGGGAGCAACAGGAGGACAGAGAAGGAAATTGGTTAGCATAAAAACATGAGACACATTTCAATGGAAAGTTGAAATGAACAAAATTAGATTAGTCCACCCCTCCCCAGTAACTTCCCACACTCATTTGGATTTTTGTCCCCTGAATCTATATTATGGAGGGATGTATCTATTATGTTTGATGATAATCCAAAAAAAGTTGCCGAGATTGAATATGAAAGCAAAACAACACACAGCGCCCCACTCTATCAATGTGGCCGAAAGACGACCCAGAGATGGGGTCAACAATATGAATCAAATCCCAAGAAAGAGGATTATTACATATCTGTGAATTGTGGCCAAACGTTTCTGTTTTGAGACTCTGTTGACATTAGATTCCAGTAGCTAATGAGATATTTTGAAGCCCAAAGATCTTGTAGCAAGTAGAGATAGAAGACTGTCTCATTATCAAATGTTTCTGTTTTTAATTTCCCCTGAAGCATGGGTTTAATTTTTAAAATATTGTCTCTGTTATCTCCTCACATGGAAGATTTTCTGATGATCAGAACCCTTGGGGAACCATCCAGCCCTGACCCCTGTGAAAATTCAGAGTAGGATTTAGAAATTCTGGCAAGCATCTGAATTCTCCCTTATTTTATCACAATTCAGAACATGATGCTCATAAGTTTCTCTCAGCAGCCTTAAGTTTAAAGTGTGTAATTTGTAATCAATGTCAGAAATACCTAATCCTATATCAAGAATATAATTCAAGCTGGGTGCAGTGGCACATGCCTGTAATTCCAGTATTGGGTGGCTGAGACAGGAGGATTGCAGGTTTGAGGTCCGCCTTGGCAACTTAGTGAGACTCCTAGTAACTTAGAGACACTATTTCAAAGAAAGAAAGAAAGAAAGAATGAATGAATGAATAAATAAATAAATAAATAAATATGGGGTGGGATACAATGTAACTCAGAGGTAGAATGCTCCTGAGCTCAATCTCCAGTACAAAAAAAAAAAAAGAAAAGAAAAGAACAAGAGGGAGAATACAATTCAATAAGTATTTATTGAGTGTCTCCATCACTGTTTGCAGAACAAAGACTCTGTTAGGCTTTGAGAGAGAAATGACTACAAAAGGGGCTAATTGACCTGTTTGTGCATGTATTCTTCTACCACCCTGAAACTCATCAAGATGAATGATTACAATGTGCCAATAAAAAAGGGAATATTTTATATATCATAAATAGCAGGATGTTGATGGGACATTTCCTGTCACTCTGAGACTGATGTCTACAGTTGGAAATGGAAAGATGGTGAGTCTACAAAGATTCATCAATTCTTCACACCCCAAGACACACTTCCTCAGAGGCCCCACCAGAGCCAGCTCTGCAGCAACCAAGCCTAACACATTCCCTCCCATCTATATCTGCCTGTGAAGGAGCAACAAGGTGGGGAGGGGGGCAGAGAACAGTCACCTGCTGAGAAGTCAGTCATCGTGGTGAGGGGCGTTTCCTAGGGGAGGGAGGCAGAGAGAGGGGCGATGGTGGTGCTTTCTACTCTCCAAAGCCATGTGAGAAGCTGGGAGTGAGACTCAGGAGTTCTGAGAAGTTCTCTGGTCAAAGGTAGCATGCCTAGGAGAAGCAGGGCCTGTACCTGCTCTTTGGGCTTTCAGTCTGAAAATGGCAATACTTAGGGAGGATGAGGGGCCAAGGAGCAGCTCACATTCCCACTCTGGGAGTTAAGGATGTGTGAGCTTCTTGGGAGTCAGGTGGACTTCACCAAAGGTAGCTGAAAGAGAAAGAGGAAGAGAAAGAGAAAGAGGCTGCAGGTAGTCTCTGGCATCTGAGGGAGAGAAACTTCCCTCTACACACTTTCTTCTGCCTCAAGGAAGTGTGCAGAGGACAGGCAAACTCCCGTTCATCCTCTAAGCATCCTCTAAAGATGCACACACATCCCATTAGAGAGGCAGCACTGGGGCTGGATAGTGGTACACAGAATTTTGACAACCAAACGGTTTTACTGAAGCACATTTCATTTACTGAATGTGCTTTGGTCAATGAAAAAAATGCTTTTACTAGAGGTTAAGTACAACAAAACAAACCAAAAAGCTAGTCCACTTTCTCTCCCTCCTTGTACCCCTAAAAATTCAAGGAACTAGGTCATCACAGAGGGGAGGGAGAAGAGGGGTTAGGACCCATCGAGCATCCAAAATAGGGCACTGAGCTGGGAGGAGGAGTGAAAGAGCAGAGTAGAAATCTAGTTGTTGGTGGGAGCGGAGAAAGATCTGCATTGGATTTGAGGTCAAGGCTTTAACCTGGATAGAACCTTTAACTGCTGAAAGTGAAAAGGAAGTCTCAGAATCTACTCAAGATGTCATTAAAGGGCAGCAAAAGATGAATTAGTAGAGTCAATTTGAAGCCATGATTGAAGAGAACTACCTTGTTATATTCATTCATTCATTCATTCATTCAATAATAATGGCTGAGGGTCTACATTGTGCTTGGCATTGCTCCTGGCCTGGGGGATACCCCAAGCATGGAACAAAAACAAAATACCTGGTCGTGAGAGCTTACACATAAGTGGGAGACAGACCAACAACAAACAACAACAGTATAGTTGCACACTGGATTCTGTACAACTATATTCTTTCTATGGTGGGAGAATGTACTCATAAAATGCATTCAATGGGATAGAATTCTGCTCAGGTTCCATGGATAGGCTCAGTTCTGAGGGTGCTATTAGTCACAGTGAGTATTTGATAACTAGGAGTATGTCTTGTTTATGACCTTCCCCCAACCCCTTCCCAAATCAGTGAACTGTGATCGAGTTTCCATTGTAGGCTGAAAATTATGGTAGGGAAATTCGTAGAATTACAGCAGAGCATAACTTGATGGCCCTCATAGGTTAGTCAACCAAAGATGGCATGGAAAACAAATCAATTGTTTTTCTTAGATGCATGTAGAAATTAAAAATAAAACATTCTAGATTTTTAAAAATATTCCAAAAAGCCCCACAAAGAAGAAAAAAAAAGCCTGTTTTCAATAAAGGATCTAGGTCTATCTCTCTCTGTGGGGAAAAACAATTACCATTTTCATCATTTCTCTTGTTTCCTCTAGTGTAGATTTTTTGTGACTTCAGAAGTCAGGGGAAAATGATAAAGGCCATTTTTTGGAAAATAAGACTTAAAGGTCAAAGAGTCAGACATCAGCTTTCACTGGGATTTGGTAATTTTATAGATCTTATTGCAGTGAATGACAAAGCAAAACACTGCTACCACCATGTTTAGTAGAATTCCTTAAAAAAGAAAGAACCCAAACAATGGTATACTGGCTGGAGCTCTGCAGACTGATGTTAAACAGAGGGCAGGAAACAAGAATTCTGAGGGGACTAGGAGTAAACATGGAAGGGATCCCTGTCACCCTGGCATGTGCTGTGCCTGAAGAAACCAATATCACACTCTGAGGACTTGGAGAGGGGGACTTCACGTTCAGTGTAAGGGTTAGAAAAAGTGAGGAAACGTTGACTGTCATTGTTCACAGGACTTGTGATCTCATTATTTCCTGGACTTGGCAGAGTGGGTTTGCCTACCAGGAGTCAGAAGATGGCTCCATTCAGAAAGTTGAATACATCTAAGTCAGAGATTCTGCTGCTTCCTCTCTGCCGGAGTCATCCCCCGCAGCCATAGACACAACTGGAAAATAGACTTTTGGGGAAGCCAGTGGATTGTGGGCAAAATTATCAATTTCAAAGCTCAGATGACATAATTCTGTGAAAAGAAGCCTCTGGAAAACTTTCAGGTCTGGGTTAGGGGTTCTTAACTCCTTGAGCTGGGTCCTCCCCGCACCCTGTGATTCCTTTTCCAAAACATTTCACATTGTCTTGGAATTGTGTATGTGTGTGTGTGTGTGTGTGTGTGTGTGTTGTGTGTGTGTGTGTGTGTGTTTTGTCTGTCTCATCTAAAAGCTTAATCTCCTTGAACTGGATGGGAACTTTGTTTATTTTGCTGATCAATGAATCTGTAGGTCCTGATACAGTCCTGGCTCATAGTGCGTACTCAATAGTTAGTTCCTGATTGAATGAAGGAATGAAGAGAAGCTGTGGAGGAGTGATGTTAATTTGTGGGGTTCAACTCTGTCTTTGGATATTGGTCTATATGGAGAGTTCTTCCAGTAGCATCTGTGGAGGGTGCCATGGAAGAAGCAGAGGAAAGAACCCAGCTCATAAAATGTTGATATGCTGGCCTTCAAGTACATACCTAGGCTACTGGTGTCTCTGTTCAGATCTGTATTCAGGAGAAGTGATGGTTGACTTTTTTTTTGGCTCAAATTTTGTTCATCTATGAGCCAGATTTGGATAAACAGAGTGAAGGGCTGAATACCTGCAATTTACAGAGATAGTTAAAGATGAAAATGCATGTGCCAGTGTGCTTAAATTTGCCATAGTTAGATATGCTTGTTGGATATTTTGTAATCAATTCAAAAGTGTAGAGATCAAAAGTATTAAGTACTGTTCATCTACTTGGCTCACTTCCCACCATTCCCCATGGGGTATTCCTAGTTAGCAGTTTTGATGTCTACCATTCAGTTCTTTAGATATTTATATACGCACGCACCCGTCTATACACACACACATATTGAATTGTGAATATATGTTGAATTATATCCTCCCAATTTTACATTTTGAAGTCCTAACCACTGGCAACATAGATCTTATTTGGAAATAAGTTTTTGCAGATGTAACTTGTTAAGACGAGGTCATATTGGAATAGGGGAGGTCCCCAATCCAAGATGACTAGTGTCCTTATAAAAAGGGGACAAAGGCAAATAAATATGCACGCAAGAGTGCCATGTGAAGATGCAGGTAGAGGTTAGGGTAATCTAGAGCAAAGGAATACTAAAGATTGCTTGAAAAGCACCAGGAACTGGTAGAGAGGCCAAGAACAGATATTTCCTCATGGCCTTCCAAAAAAATTGAACTTTCCATGCCGTGGTCTTGGACTCTAGAGTCCAGAAATTTTTCTAAGTCACCAAGTATATAATTCTTTGTTATCTTAACAGTGGCAAACTAATATAGTCACAATAAGCATGTTATTCTGGGAATTGCTTTTCAAGTCCAAACATAGACTCAGTATATCCTTCTAAGTTAATGCATCTACATGCCACATCTTTTCAATGGATGCATGGAATTCTTATCAAATATTTTGGTCACACAATAAAAAAGCTAACCCAATGTATATTCAAATGTCTCTTTGAAAACTTGCTTTCAATATTTTTTGGATTTATGCCTAAAAGTGGAATTGCTGGGTCATACTGCAATTCTGTTTTTAATATTGTTAGAAACTGCCCTACTGTCTTCCACAGCAGTTGTGCCATTTGATGTTCCCACTCACAGCACACAGGGTTCCAATTTTTACATATCCTTCCTAATAGTTGTCTTCCTTCCTTCCTTCCTTCCTTCCTTCCTTCCTTCCTTCCTCCCTCCCTTCCTCCCTCCCTCCCTCTCTCCCTCCCTTCCTAATGAGTGTGAGGTGGTATCTCATTGTGGTTTTGATCTGCAGTTTCCTAATGATTAGTGATGCTAAGCATCTTTTCATGTGTGCATTGGCTATTTGTACATCATTTTTGGAGAAATGTCTATTTAATTCTTTTGTTCATTTCTTAATTGTTTTGTTGTTGGAGTTCTTTATGTATTCTGAATATTAATCTCTTATCAGATATATGATTTATATGTATTTTCTCCTATTCTGTAGGCTGCCTTTCACTCTGTTGATTGTGCCCTTTGGTGAACACCATTATTCTTGTATCCTAAGGCATAAATGTGATATACACATGTATCCTACACATGAGTAGGAGAGATTTTTGGGGTGGAATTACTAGTTCAACCTACAAAAGTTGTTCCAATTTAGACTCTTACTAACAGTTTATGACCATTCACCCCATCTCCATTCTAGCACACAGAAGAGATGTACTTTAAAAATTGCCATGTACATTGCAAAGGACATTTTTATACATAGCCACTCTGTTCTACACAGTAAGAGCCTGTTACCTCATGGTTAAACTATTAAACAAACTTGAGTCAAATCATGTTCCTGGAACTTAACATGTACATTTGATAAAAACCTACGACTCAGAAGTTGGATCTACCAACAGCCCTAGGGTAAAAAGCTTTTGCTTTATTTTTATTAAAAGCTCTATAATTAGTTCTTTTACCTCAAGTGATTTACTTAATGAATGGTACCATTTTATAAATTGAGTAAACAAATCAACTCCAATTCATAGCTAGAGAAACAGCATGCCAGAGTGATTCGCTGTATGCCAAGGATTCAATCTCATGGCCCGGAATTCTCCTTCCCATTGCCAGTACCACTGTGCCACCCTATGCTTCCACTTTCAGAGGGTGGAAAGGCGCAGGTGACTGCAGGGACAACACAGGGATAGTGGGAGACCATGTCCCATTGGTTTGGTGGAAATTATGTCACTACAGTTGAGAAAAGGACCTGCCCCAGGAGGATATTTCTTTTATGGTTATATTTTAAAATAATAATTAATGCAGGAAGATAATCGTGTTTTTTGATCTTGAGACCAGAGTGGGGAAGGGTAATAATGTTTTCCCCCTTCGATCATACCACCTGTGTAAAGCCTATGAGGTCCCCACACTACCATTAGGGAGGGGATACGGAGCTGCGGTGCCTGTATATATTTCCTCTTCTTTCCCTGCTGGAACTTTCTGCGCAGAGCACTTATGACATGCCACAGTGACTTGTCCTGCATGATTCTGAGTTGGAACGTAAATGTCTTACTGTTCCTAAGGTCCTCGATTGCAGTTTATTAAAAAACCAGAAAGTTGGGCCTGGTGCTTCCATATGGCTTCTCTAGTTTATTGGCTCTATTTGCTTGTAAAAATATGTTTTCAATTACACTTAAAACATTTGATTCAAACTACTTTGGGAAAGTCAAGGCGTATTGTTTTTCTTGCCCACATCACATACGTTCTGGTTTATCGGGAACTTAAGGTGCAGCACACTGACGTCAAATGGCCAGTGAGAGAACGGAGTGTTGGGAGGAAGGTGGAGGATAATCTTGAGCTATAAATAATAGAAGAGCAACAGAAATCGAGTGTTTATTCTGGACTCATTGTAAGCATGACAGATTATGGGCACAACCATAAACGACAGAAATATATGTAAAACCCAAAGGAAAAAATGAGACTACTTGGAACCCAAGATCAAAACAGGATATGTTGGTTTGAAGTGAATCTTTTTTACTCACATAGAACTTTCTAGATGCTTTTGTCAGTCAGCCATATCTAATTATTTTTCTTTGACAATAATGCAAAATTGGAAAGGGCTGTAAATGCACTGTGTCAGTGGGGCTGAAGGGGCTGCTTTTGTTTTCTGCAGAGGAGTACTCACAAGGAATTAATAGTTATTATTATTATTAGCACTTTGTCCTGGTCCTGGACTAGGGATTGTTGTTTTATTGAATGCTGGTTAAATGCTCATCTGTCCAGACAGAATGCAGAGATGGATTACACTGGGCCATGCCCCAGACAGGAAAAGAGAGACAGCAGTGAAAAATTAAGTGGGGGTTGAGGCTAAGGTACCATGAAAACAACGCCCCCGCCCCCACATAGACATGATCCTGTTGGAACATCTAAGGGCCAACCATGAGTCAGCTATGCATTAGCTCATCCCAGACAAAGCAGGCAAAGGGGGCTGAATCTAGGAGCCATGCACTGCACGTGGGCAACCAGGCGCTTCCAGTGCGAGCTCACCACCAGCAGGGACAGGTATTTGCTTTTTACCTTTGTTTTCCTTTCTCAACCAGCTATTCTCATTTCATTCATTATTCTCACTTCCAGCCATAGGACTTTAAGCTACATAGAATCACCCAGAATGCTGTTTAAAAATGCATATTTCTGGCCCCGACCCATGAGTTTCAGATGCAGCAGGGTTCGCTGGGGATGTGCAGTCATGATATGGGTAGTCCTAGGGCCACGCTTTAAAACACTCTGAGAAACTTCCCAGGACGAGGATGAGAGAGACTGGCTGCAAATGGTGATTATCAGTTTTTCTTTCATGATTGCTAAGGGCCTTAGACCTTTGTTTGCTGTCTCGTACTGTTGGTTGCTAAAGACTTCTTGGTTTCTGACTTCTTTGATCAGACATTTGACCACTCACTTTTTCTAAACTGCTGGTTGACTTTTCAATCTGCTGCTTTGTCTCTGGTGTCTGTGCTTCTCTGGTTTTCATTTGTGTACCCTTCATTTATTCTTTCATTCAGTGGTACTGAGTATCTGTATTTAGTTTCAGGTTCTGTACTGAGGACACACTGTTTGGGAAGGTGGACTCAATTCAAGCCATAATAATGTTTACAGGCCAGCAGGGGAGAGAGTCAGTCCCAGAAACACTGGGAGTGTTAGATGCCATGGTGGGGGGGTGTTGGTCATGTAAGAGTGTGTAGCAGGGCCACCTAATCTAGTCCAGAGGGCAAAGGAAGGCTGCTGGGAATTTTTAGGGAGCTGAGAGGTGTTGAGAAGACAGAAAGTTCTAGGCAGAACTAAACAGTATGAATGAAAGCTCTAAAAGATAAGAGCTACAGCATTCTGAGAAAGAACTGTAGCTGTCACATGGGGTGAAGTTGGTGACAGTAGGTGGTGCAGCAAAGAATGGGGCTGGAGAGGTGGGCAGGCTTTGGTGATGGAGGCCTTGTAAAGCCTGAGATGGAGTCTGGATTCAGATTGAGTACTATGAAATATCTCTGAAAGGTCTGAAACAGGGGTGAGTCACAATCTGGTCTGAGAAAGTACAGGTGCGTGTGACAGATGATGCAAATATTTCAGAGGAAAGTCTGAGCAGGTGGGGGTGGGTGACATGGAGCACTCAGAGGAGAGGCGAGGGAGGAAACGGGAAGAGAAGCATCTCTTCCACTGTGACCAGGGGGAAGGAACAAAAGACAGAATGGCCTGGAGATAGGATGGGGTTTGGTAAGAGTACCTTGACAATGTTTCTTCTTCCCAAGGAGAAAAGAGTAAAGACACCTTTGAGATGCCCCTTGGAGCACCTTAGTAATGAGATTTTAGGGCCAACACAAATTCCTCAACTGAGTGATAGATAGGTTAAATCACTTGCTCAATCATGTTAGCCAAAGAATGACACTAGCCATTTAGAAATGTACCAACAATATTTTTCAGACTGCCACTCCTGGGTATCTTTCCAAAGAAGTTGAAATCAGAATATCATAGTGATATATACATATCCATGTATATATCAGCACAATTCACAATAGCTAAGTCATGGAACCAACCTAGGTGTCCATCAACAGATGAATGGATCACAAAATTATGGGATATACACACAATGGAACGCTACTCAGCAATAAAGAAGAACAAAATCATGTCATTTACAGGAAAATGGATTGATCTAGAGAACATATGCTAAGTGAGATTAGCCAGTCACAGAAAGTGAAGGGCCACATGATTTCTCTCATATGTGGAAGCTAGAGAGAAATTAGGATACAAGAGGGACTTTAGACAATGGAGGAGGAACCCCAGGGAAGAGAGGGAGGTGGGCTAGGGGAGGGTGGGGAGAGGGAGAATTAATGAAGAAAACACTTCTATTGATGCTATGTACATATATGAAATTATCAGTTCCAATCTCAATATCATGTACAGGGAAGGGGAGGAAGCAGGATGGGAGCTGGGGGGGAAGCTCACCAAGTGCTGTGTGCATGTATGTCCCTATCACTCTAAACTTCATTACAATGTGAGATTACAATGTGCCAATAAAAGTATATTTAAAAAATTAAAAGAAAACTAAAAAACAGCCTCAAAATATTAAGAAGTCCTGGGCATCTATTTAATGAGTTCACATATATGGACCCCTCTTGAACACTGTAGAGTCACATGCCTGTTATATTGTGGCCGACTTTACAAAAGTAACATCTAAGTAAACCATCTGATTAACCTTGGGATGTAATAACCATCTTTAGGATCAGAAATCTCTTAGGGAAGACACTCCTTGCCTCTTCAGTTTTCTGAAGCACGTAGAACATTTTCTCCCAACGAAGGATACAGCCAGTTTTTCTAGGCACAGAGCTATGCCATTTTCCTATTTGTCCTAAAAACAAGTTTGAGCTGAGAAACTGTCTTAAAGCTTGAATGAGTAATGTTTAAAGAAAAAAAAAAGACTCAGAAAAACTAACTCGAGATTTCATTGAACGGCAAAGTTCAGCCACTTCTTGTTCAGAAAACCTAACAACAGTAACGAGCTTCATTGGGGACGGCATGCCCAAGTGAACTTTTCTCTCAAATGCATAACACTGGACAGATCTGGACAGATTTGGAATGGGCTGTTCTTTTTGCTGAAGACGTTTTTCCACTCTTGGCCTTCCAAATCCCAGAGTTCAAAGCTTCACTACTACTTTTTTATGCAGGAGCAAATTGACCACAACACTATTAGAAAAAGACGTGAGTCAGTGTGTTTGGCTCTTTCTTTCTTTGTTGTGTTCTTTGGAAAAGAAAGTTTGTAAGGAAAGAAAAGCAGAGAACGAAAGACTGACTTCCTTTGCATCTTTTCCTTGAGGGGTGTTTGCTTAAAAATAATAACCCCAAAGCAGGCTATTGTTGGGATTTATATTAAGCATTTCCAAGTTTTGAAATAGGAACAAAGTCCACAAGACCCTTTCGAGGCTAGCTTTTGTTTTTCTCATTATACAAATAGATAAATTGAGTCACTGAGCAGTGAGGTAACTTCCCTGGTCTCAGCTGCATTAGATGAAAAGAAAGCAAGAACTCGAGGTTTTGGATTCCAGGTAATCACTTTGATCATGCTTTTATTGGAAGCTGACAACCAAGAAGTTAATAATATGTTATATTACATGTTAGGGAGACGAGGTTTCCTGGCTTAACAAGAATTCTATTTCATGTAATTTATATGCATGTGTGTGGATGTATGTATTTGGAGGGTAGTTAGAATACTCTCAATTTTCCATATTCTTCAGAGTAAGACATTTTGGATAGTTAATATTTTCCTAGTGGGTGACATCTTATGTCTTTATTCTCTTCCTTTACTGCTAGGCCTCCACACTTCTGTTTCTTCCAGCTGTGGCTGCATTTAGTTGATGCTGCTTCTGTCCCTGTCCTGTTCAGGTCCTCCATGTTCTCAGAGCTCAGAGAACCATGTCAGGATGATTTGTAAAGCAAAAGCAAATGGGCTTGGGGTGAGGATTTCATGTGATTGCTTATGAATATGAACCTTAATGACCACTACCTTTTAATCTCTCAGCATTTTTTACTTAAACTTTGTCCTTTTTTGTGTACTGTAGAGTTGAAATGTTCAGAAATTAGAATTTTAGATAAGCAAAATGTTATCTTAAGCATATTTTGCTTCTAAAATTCAATTTGCAATAATTCAATATTTTTCTCCAGTGACATAGTATTCATCCAACAAACATTTATTGAACGCTAGATGCCTGCCTCTGTCTAGGTCCTCAGGATCTTTCAGTGTTTCAGGGTCACCCTGGAACCAGCAGGATTCATTGTTCTTTCTTGGCAGCAAAGTGAAGAAGATCTCATAATTTTAGTTGAAAGAATATGAGATAAAAGATAGTTTACTGTTTTGTACATGTTTTTGTGCGTGTGGTTCAGGGCATTGAACTCAGGGCCTCGCGCATGCGAGGCAAGTACTCTATCACTAAGCTATGTCCTTAGCCCTGTTTTGTACATTTTTATATATGTGTGTTGAATATCTGAAAAGACATCTATTCAATTGCTGACTTGTTACCTTTTTGGTACCATGGGAGTGGGAAGGAGCTCAAATTTATTATCCTTGCTAGTCCTTGAGTGAGAGCCTTGTGCTGGGCGGAGATGTGTGTGTTGTGAGAATATTCTGGCCCTGAGAAAGGCTCAGAACACTTTGACTGGCATGAATAAAGCATAATGAGTGGCCTTTCCTTTGAAGAAAAAGAAGAGAAGGAGTTCTCGCATTCTTTGTGCATTTATGACAAGTGGCTTTCCACTGTTTTCCATACCTTTCAGCTGCGACCACGCGTGCAGGAGAAAGGAGCTCTGATGGTGTCTGCACAGGGCTCAGCACATGGTTGGACCCCAAGAGTGATTTGTTAAAGGAATAAGTGAGATAGAGATGGGGGTCTTAACCAAACAAAATCATGATAATTGAAATCGAGGGGAAAACTCTTATAAAACTCCTATAGTTCCTCTTCCTTTGTCTTTATGAACTAAAATACCTTCTACTACATCTTGCAGTTTTCCTTATTCTAACAATGCATTTCTTAGAGCTATTTTCTAGAGGGAGACTGGAATGAAAGATGTCTTGATAATCAAGGCACAGAGGTAAAAAGGTTAAAGACTTTTTTAGCAGAAAAATGGAATTCATTTAAGTTAGGATTCTGACATGCTGACCTTAAAGGTTGTAGGGAGCATGCACATGGCTCAAGCAGGCATGCTGCTGCATCAAAATGCAGGGGCCAGAATGCACTGGGAGTACTGGCAGCCTCAGTGGGAGTGTGCAGAGCACAGATGCATAAAACTGCAGAAGTCCATGGCATGAGGTAAGATCTTCGCTGAGACACTCAGGACTACCATCTTTTTTTTTGGTGATGCCACAGCTGCATATTCATGTGTGTGTGTGTATACATATATATCCATATGTGCACTGACATGGTAAAGGAAGGGAGGTGCCCTTGAACGGGGAAGGGACTGTGAAACCACGAAAAGTCCTTCCTTTGGGAAACCAGTAGGAAGATGGAACTATTGCCATTTAGTGCAGGCAAACAAAGAACACAACAAAAGCAAAATTAAAACCATCCCTAAGCTAAAAGAGACACCCAAACCCCAAAGGATCAGAAACATCTATCTGCCCATAAATAGCTCACACTACCATGACCAGCACAGAGCAGGACTTGGGAGTGGAGATTCAGAGCTCACCAAATGAGCTGCAAGGCAAAGAGATCCCTATTGCGCTTACTTGCAATATGCAGAAAGCAAGACGTGAAGCCCCTACTATCCTGAAGATCCACTGAGCTGGCCCTGCAGGAAGCTTTTTAGTAACTGTTTATCCGTCATTACTAAGTAACTTTGACAGACACCTTCTGAGTACCAGATGCATTCTCACATGTTATCTTATTAACTGTTGTGACAGTCATGAAAGGCAGACTTATTTTAGAACAGAGGCAGCAAACGCTTGGTGATTCTCTGTCTTCCCTGGGGTGACTGCATTGTTAGGCAGTAGAAGTAGAACTTGATCCCACAACTTATGTTAAATTCTGTGCTTTTTATTCATAACACTGTGGTGGCTTCCCATAGATAATTTAGAGTATCTTCTTTTTCCTAATAAATGGCATGTCTTTGGGCATTAAGTAAAAAGGATATTTAAAATATCATTAAAAGGACTTACAGAGCCATTTAAAATGGATCAGATGTTCTTTAAAATCATAAATCATATAGAAGACAATCTACACAACTATTCATGTGCATATTAACTGCTATATTATTGAGGGGAGTTTAGATTCTACCCTTTTTAAAAAATTTCAATCACTATATAATTTTTTGGTTTTTGCGTTAACACATTAATTGTATATACTAATGGGATTCCGTATATTTCCATTCATGCATACAGCGTACATCCATCATATCCATCAACCTATTCCTCCCACCCCGACTGCAAGCACCCTTCCCAGTTCCAAGTAATCACTATTCTACTTTCAGGTCATTTGTTTGTTTGCTTGTTTATTTTTGTTTTCACATATAAGACAGAACATGTGATACTTGTCTTTTCTATGTCTGGTTTATTTTGCTTAACATGATGCTCTCCATTTCCATGCATTTTGCTACAAATAACATGATTTCATTTTTTACAGCTAAACAACTCTCCAATGTATGTATGTGTATATGCCATCTTTTCTTTATCCATTCATTTGTTGATGGGTACCTAGGCTGATTCCATACGTTAGATATTGTGAATAGTACCACATAAACATGGGTATGCAGGTATCTTTTTGGTATACTGATTCTACCAAAAGACAATTAGAACTGATAAATGAATTCAGTAAAGCATCAGGATACAAAACCAACATATAAAAAACAGTAGTGTTTTTATATACCAATAACAAATTTGCTGAGAAAGAAATGCAAGCCACTGCATTTCATAATAGCCACTCTCGTGCACACACATACACACTAAATATATATATATATATATACATACATACATAATATATATAACATATATTATGTGTGTGTGTGTTTGTGTGTTAACCTGAGAATAGACTTTACTCAGGAAGTAAAAGATCTCTACAATGAAAATTACAAAACATTGGTGAAAAAAAGTTGAAGACACTAAAATATGGAAAGATCTCCTATGTTCATGGATTGGAAGCATTAATATTGTTAAAATGCAATCTATTCTTCTTGAAAAGCACCTTCTCAATCACATACTTTGGTTCCCTAGGCAACCTTTGCAAGTTTTTCTGCCTTCCTTTGCTGAAATTCCTCTTTTATGCTACCAGAATGCTCTTAACCATTTCTGGATGTGATATGGTGAAGGCTCAGCCTTTTGATCAGTAGCAGGGAGGGGACTTGAGGGATGGGATGGTCTAGGTTCTTATTCCAGCTGCAACACTCACTCTCATGATGATGGTGAGGAATTTACTTAATCTCTCTGAGCATATAAACTACATACCATAAACTGTAAGTTTCTCTACAAAGGTTAATTATTATCATCACTATTTATAGATTATCTTCATGCTTAAAAGTCCCCAAATTAAGATCCTCACTAGCCCTCTTTTGGTGATGTGCTGACAATGAATTTATTTCTCATGTACAAGACACCAAACATCTCTATTGTACTTGATCTGAGGAAAAGAAGCCATGGATTCTCTCTTTAGCCACTGGCCCATGTCTGTAGATGAGAATTTTATTTATATGTATCCAAAAGTGATTTAAACACATGGTGATTCTTTTATAGCTAAATATAAAAAATTTACAATTTAAACATTTCTTCTATCTTTACCATTGACTCCAAAGCTTGCTTATGCTACAATTTGTAAACATTTTACAAGGCAGGGGAAAATACACACCCATAATTATTTCTTGATGTTGTCTGGCTCATGATAGCAGGACACATTCTTGTATTTTATTATTTTAGAAAAAACTTTCATTGAAGGGTTTTTCCAGTCATTCCAAATAAACTTAGCTCTGAATGGAAAAGATAGAGCTGATTGCCTGGCTTCTCCAATGGCTCTTTTGCTCTTGACCTGTTCTTTGCTGAGTCAGGAGGAAGGCATGTGGTGTGGCTGACCTCTGAAATCATTAAACATCTCTGTAAACTGTTGTTATTAGAGACCCATTCGGGTTTACTTTCTGAAGGGCTTATTAATAAGTCAGAATCTAATTTGCCTCCAGACTGTGATCACTTTGCTTTTGGCTTTGCCCAGCACAGGATTTGATTGCATTGTTGGCCTATTGGCACGATGATTTCTGAAGAGCCATCAGTAAGCCAGCAAGTACCAGGGTCACATCATTGTCAAATTCCAAAGACATGCATGCTACCTCACCTGACCTGCAGGTGGAAGGTTAGCCTTCTTCCCAGTGCCTCAGGGTGCTCACTCACTGCAGAACACAGAAATAGGGACAAAAGAGGTCTGTGAAAATCAATGGTACAGAACCACTTTCCTTCAGAAAGTGGTGAGGATTCAGAGGAGAAGAAAAGCAATAGAAAGGGTCATATCGAATATAGAAGCAATTGTATATCTCAGTAGGTATGTAAACCATGCTTTTCTCTCAATGGGAAAAGGGAAGAGATGGCAATGAATTATGGAACTTTCACATTCAGAGGGTCAGTTCAAATTATTCCATATCTCATTTTGGTTGTATAGTGATAAAAGATCAAGTAACTATATGGTACAATTTTGAGGAATTTTAAGCCATTGAAATTAAGAAAAAAATAAGGCAAATACCATTTATACAATATTATTAAAGTTATATAAGGAGAGAACTTTAAGATAATATAACACTTAAGCCAGGTGTGGTGGCATATACCTTCAATTCTAGCACTTGGGAGGCTGAGACAAGAGGGTTTCAGGTCCAAGATCAGCCTCAGCAACTTAGTGAGATTTCTCAGCAACCTAGCGAGACTCTGTTTCAAAACAAACAAACAAAAAAAAAATAAAAAAAAGAGCTGGGAGTATATCTCAAAGGTAGAATGCCTCTAGGTTCAATCTCTAGTACCAAAAAATGAAAAATGAAAGATAATATAACAGTTAGAGGCAGCCTATTTTTCTTCCTTCCTTTTTACATTTATTAAGCTTCTATGATGTGCCAAGCATTGAGGGTACAGAGAAAGTCAACACTTGAGTCTTTCTGCAAGGAACTAGATACACAGAGAGGGATTGACATATAAATCAAGCTAATGCCATTGCAGACTTGGAACGATCATGACAGGACTGTGCAGAGAGTATGGAGGAGCATGGAGGTGGGGGCATAGGCAGCGTGGCCAGGCGCTGCACCCCTGTCTTCACAGAGAAGATAACTTGACCTGGATCTTGGAAGAGGAATACAGATTGATCCAACAGGTTAAGTGCATGTGTGTGTGTGTGCGTGGGATAAACTACATTCAGAGAAGGAAGAATTAATACAAAGACAAAAATAGTATGGCAGAAGTAACCATAAGGAAACAGCTAGACTTTGTTTCCTCTTTTGTCTTTGGCTCAGCACAAAGAGAGGGCTAGAGGGATATTTACTTCTATATGCATTCAGCAGGTGTAGACAACATAGACATTTGTCTAGGTGACTGATGTGGCTTGGGGAATTCTTCAAATTGTCTTGACTCTCATCATCTGGCTCTGGATTATAGTGTAAGTAACACTCTAAGAGGTGATCTGGGGAGTCAGACTCAAGTTTTCTTAACATGCCTAAGTGCCTTTGGTCTAGGCTGTTTCTCATAGAATCAAGGGAATTTCTGCTCCACTAAGAATGACACGCTAGACTGTCGCTCTCCTTACCAGATCCGTGCCAAGCAACTTGTGATCACTTGAGGAATTCATGGAGAAAACTTAGCTCTTCAAAAGTACCCCAGGGACAAATGATAATTTTCTTTCTTTTTGTTAAATTACAAAATCCTTATTTTTTGGCTCTGAAATGGCATCATGCTTTTAGAAAAAAATACAAAAATGAAAAAGAAGTTAAAATCATAGTATGAAGCTTGAAACAGAGCCAGTGAGCAGTGTCTAGGAACAGAGCCACTGGTATGCTCTCACTTTATGAGTCACAGGGGGTTGATGTTTTTCCTTCTCTTTATGATAGGACAGGACATCATGGGAGGCAGCTCTGAGAAGCAGGAAGCCCAGGGGCTTTGGAGTATGATCTGGATGGAAATACTGGCTCTGCCGCTTCCTCGCTGTGTGGCTCTGGGCAAGGTTCTTGACCCAGTGGAAGCTCAGTTTTTCTCATGGTTAAGTTGTGAATGATAATACCCTCCCTTTAGGGTTGATATGAGGGATAAAGATAATTTATGGGACCAGTGTAATGTCTGGTTCTGTTAAATAACTGATTAGTAATATCTGTCGTTATGACTATTAGTCATGAGTTTGAGTTTCTCTCCCCTCTTGAATGACTATGAGCTACTTATTTTTTTTTTAAAGGAGAGGGTACTCAAGTCTTGTCACTTTGGGGATACCAGCCTCTAGGCATTAACTTTGTGAAGGGGAAAGAGAATTCCCAAAGTATGGCCCTAAGAGAATCTTAATGGGATGGCAGGTCTGAGTGTCATAGATAAATTAAATAATCCAGATGCAGTAAATTATAACAGAATATCAGAAAGTATGTCCCTATTATTGAAATTAGGTTCCATATTAATAGTGAGGAGGCAAATGCTCAAAGAAGGTATTTGGCTAAGATCTCAGTTAATTAATGATGGGTAAAGCCAAAACAGATTGCCAGTTCAGAAACCAATGAGCTAGTTCACAGAATTATCTAAGCTCTTTGTTTATTGAATTTATTGCTCATTGTTGGCTATTTCTCTATAACAAAATATCCAGAGGATGAGAAAGAAGAGAGAGAAGGAAGAGATACTTTCAATCTGTCCAATGTTCTGAAGATTTTTCTTTTAGAAATGGAGATTGAAGAAGAGAGAGAGAGAGAGAGAGAAAGGGAGAGATTGATTGATTTAAATAAGAATGCTGGCATTTCTGCTATTATTATTGTTACTATTATAAAGAACTGAGCCACATAATAAATCATGTTCATCTGCTTCTTTTGTCCCTATCCCATGTAGGTTTAGAAATCTGTCACACTGGGATTGTATGGTTTGTCAAAGCCCATATCCTATAATGATACTCAATGTATATTATGTGATAATTAGCAACACTGAAAATATATCCCAGATCTTGAAACAATGAGGTAGGAAGTGATTCCCAAAGTGTTCCCAAGGAAGGGTTAAAGAAGGGATTGAAGAGATTTTTATACAATACAATAGTTATTATTCAAAAGTCATCTTTCTGGAACTGTAGAACATCATGCTAAGTGAGATCAGCCAGACTCAGAAACTCAAGGGCTACATTTTTTCATATGCGGAAGCTAGAGAGGAAAAATTAAAGAAAAGGGACCTCATGAAAATTAGGAAAGAGACCAGTAGAGTAGTGGTTAGGGACCGGAGGAGGGAGGAGGGAGGAGAGGAGTGAAAAGGGAGGTATGGGGGGCAGACCAAATAATGTTAGGTGCATATATGAATATATCACATATGAATCTCACTATTACATATAATTACACTGCAGCAATAATTTTTAGTTATTTTTATAGTTAAAATAGAATTTTTAGCACACCAATCCTGTGTGTGTGTGTATGAGAGAGCGAGAGCAAGTGAGAGAGAGAGAGAGAGAAATTCCCTGTTGGTTGGTGTCAAAATACAGATTAGTAAACATATAGGCCCTTGGAGACTTTTTAAGCCATACTTTAATTATTGTTTCTTTTTCTCTTTCCACTTACTCTTGACCTTGTCTGGCCTTTTGAGACATGTGGGATTATCCTCTGTATTCTAAGAAACAAGAATGCTCTTGCTACATCTTGGAAGGTTCCGTGCCCATTTGAAACTTTATCTCATTTTGACTGGTTCTGTATAAATACCTCGAGCCATTCCCAGGTGTCGTGTGTATAATTCATTTACCATACTAAATAAATAACTGTAACAATGCGTGCTGAAGTATCATCATTCTGTAAAATACCTGGCAAAACCCCATGATTCTTTAAATGATAAACAGGGTGGTTATTTGAGAATCATTTTTCTTTTTAAGATAAATAAATTAAGGCACAGAGAAGATTGATTAGTGAACTTGCCCCAGGCTCCAAAGAGAGAGTCAAGGTGTTTTTGAGATTAAAATACTAAAGATTTTTCTGGAATGGAGGATTCCTGAGCCACATGCATACCAACTCCACAGCTTCATCTCTGTTGACATCAGAAATAGCCTGAGAGAGAGAATTGCTCTGTTTTGTCGCAAATGTTGTAATTTTTTTTTAACCAGGAAAGCAGCACTTCTCTGGTGTGCCAAGGATTTCTTTTTTTAATGGTTCTAATTGATCTCTATCCCCCAAAGTGTTCTGAATTATGCAAGTGTCTCAAGTCTCAACAAGTCATCCGTACACAGCTGTGCAATGGAAATGTTCAACAGAAAGGTATTCACTTCAGTCTAGGCAAGGCCCTGGCTACTCCCTGGAGAGCTACATCCAGGGAAGCAGGTCCTGGGCCATCTTGGTTGGAGAATCCCATTTCTATCTTCTCCTCTCTCCTAGCTCTCTTCCCCCTATCCTGCTGACAGGGAGGGTCTAGTTGTGGCATATCTTTCGCCCTCCTTGTGTTTGTCTCTCATTGAACTCCAGCTGCCAGAGTTTGTTTATTACTGAATTGAGCATTTAGATTCAGTCTTGGCTGGTGGTGGCCTTGGAAAGAACATTTTCTAATACTGCTTTGGTTTTCTTTCAAATAAATTTCTGCAGGCCTGGACGTTTCTGGCATTGCTGAAATGCGGGTGATTTATTCTTAGAGGCTTAAATTAGGAATTAAAAAAAAGAAACTAACAATGCTAGGAACACTCTAGCCACTGGTCACAATGGACACCTCACTGCTTTTTATCAGAAAAATCCAATCTAAAATCCCCTGGCACCTGCTCAGGTTTCTGTTCTGAGACACTCAGCCTCCTGGCTCCCTCTACTGGTGAACAATCTCCCTCCCACTCCTGTGGGCAGCTGGGGATTGGAATAAACTGGGAGTTGGAAGGGAGACTAGACAAGTCTCTTTGAAACTAGGACTTGTGGATCCAATAGCATACTTTGCTGCAGATCTCTTTTCTTCTCTCATTCTTCCAACCTCAACAATCTCTGCGACCTGAGTCACAAATTCTTAGCTCCACCTAGTGTCTCCCTTCTTGTACTTCTTGGCCTTATCTTCTCTATCTGCCCTCAATAAGAGGCAGCTTGTTTAGATCCATTGCATTGATGGATGTCATGACTCCTGGACTTTAAGACCAGGCAACTGTTAAGTAGAGATATTTAAATAATACAATCATGTACAGTTATCACTTTGAATTTATTAGATTTCTCACTAGTGCGTATATGGCATGATAGTTGGAGGCATACCTTAAATAGGATGAAGGGTGGCAAAATGTGCCCCAGCTGCCGGTCCCCATGCTCCCAGCTACCTCATAAGATCTGAAATCTTCCTACTGAATTGAAGGTGGTATGACTTAACCCCTCTGCTGCCAGGTAGCAAAATTTATTCATAAAATAGTGTTACTTGCCTAGAATATGGAACTTCAATGAAAGAGGTCATTGACCCAAACTTTCAGAAAAAGAGCTGTTTTATCTAGGTAACAGAAGAGGCTGGTGTTGCTCCCCAACAGGCTGGATATGTGTTGTTGCCTAGATTAGCCAACAGCTGACACCTACACCCAGGCCTATTGAGTTAGAGTTGGAAAAGTAGCACATGAAGTGATTAATTGTCTTCTGTCTCAGCACATCAGATGAGCCAATGCCTAAATATCCTGTGATGTAAACACATCAATGGAGAGCTCAAGAGAGGCAGTCTTCAAGAAAGACTTAAAAGAATGTTTGCACAATGACGCTCAAACTTAGTCATAGACTATGTAGATTCTAACATACAATAAATCAATTTCAGAAACACAATTACTGTTTCAAAGATATGCAAACAATTGTCAGGCATGCTTTAGAGGAAAGTGAGGAAGCATCTGGGGTAACATCTGTCCACTCATTCAGGGTAAATTGTTTCCAGAAACGACACAAGAATATTCTTTTCTACCTTCATCACTTTCTACAGTGAAGTAACTTTATGTATTACCAATAATTGCGTTGTTACCTCAGCAGAGACTATTTTGATATCTATTTTTTTGGCAGTACTGAGGATCAAACTCAGGGCCTCGCACATGCTAGGCAAATGCTCTACAACTGAGCTACACCCCCAAACCCTATTTTGACATCTTGGCATCCATGAAATTATTATTCTGGGTCCAAGTCAAGTCTAAATGAGGTAAAGTATGGCTTTTTTCCAAGCTTAAGTCCAGTCAAGGGTAAAGAAGAGTTTTAATAGATGTAAAGCTTATAAATCTTTCTCCAGTGTCATATAGTCCTCAGTGCTGTACTTAAAGAACACTGGCCCAAACCGGTGTTCATCCACCAAATAGAAGACCCAGGCTCAGACAATCATAAAAATCCCTCTCCAGCACCTCTAATTTCTCCAGTGTCTCCCCCTCTTCTATTCCACAGGTGTGAACTCTCATCTTTGTACTCTTGGCTCCTTGATAACTCCTACCTATGCCTTCATTACATCTCAGACCTACACTGTCCCATCAGTGTGCCTCTCCATGTTTTCTCTGATTGTCTACTAGGTGTCTTTTGCGCTTTCTCTCCTTAAAGACTTGGGAAGATACAAGGTGGTTAAATTGGCAACACACTGTTGGGTGGGAGAGGAGGAAGAATATACTGTGAATCACCATCTATTAATCTATTTGTTCTGTCACATAAATATTGGAACTACATATTAGTCATATTGTAAAAATATAATTTCTAGAACTCAGGTAAAGGTAGGAAGGTCTAAAAAGAATACTGCAGTCAGGGAAATGGCTCAGCCACTGAAGAGACTAAATGGAGTCTCCTGCATTTCCTATAGCAAGAGGGAATCTTAAACTTGAGATATTTGAGATTTGAGTCTCTGTAAGTTCCTATACATCTATATGTACTTATAGGGAGTATTATAAAAGGAGTTAAGAAATATTGATATTTTATTTAGCTTTTTTTTCCATTTACCCCCCTCTCAACACAGATTTACCAGCCAGCTTCTGGGCACCAGCTTCTGGAATGGGGAAAACATACACAGTTCCTCCCTGTGATGGTTGTTGGTGACCAGTGACTTCACTCCTCACATGGGTAGGCATCAATGTTTCCTAGATGTTCTGTAGTAGAATTGCAGCTGCAGTTCAACCTCTACCAAGCTATGGCTTTTGAGAACCCTACGTGCTAAGTTCTTAAAGGACATTCAGGCCAGACGTGGTGGCATATGCCTGTAATCCCAGTACTTGGGAGGCTGAAACAGGAAGATCACAGATTTGAGACCCACCTCAGCAATTTAGTGAGCCCCCCAGCAACTTAGTGAGACCCTGTTTCAAAATTAAAAAAAAAAGAAAAGAAAATAGGACTGGGGGTGTAGCTCAGAGGTAGAATGCCTCTGGGTTAAATTCCCAGTACCAACAAGAAAAAGGAAGAAAGAAAAAAAGAAAGAAAGAAAGAAAGGAAGGAATGCTCATCATAGCCAGTGACCCCTTAGATTCACATTGTGTGGGGAGATATATCTTAGTTATTCAAGATCCAACACTGGCCAGGCATAATGGTGCACACTTGTAATCCAAGTACTTAGGAGGCTGAGACAGGAGGATTGCAGGCAACTTAGTGAGAACCTATTTCAAAATAAAAATGAAATAGGGCTGGGGTGTAGCTCAGAGGTAGAATGCCCCTGGGTTCAACCCCCAGTACCAAAATAAAATAAAATATCCAGCACCAACTGGAGAGTTTGGCTACTTAACCTCCAGCTTGGTTATACTCCACCCATCCGGGGGACCTTGGGACAGGCATCAACTTTTCTGACCTTGTCCATCTGTAAAATAAACTTTTAGTTAAAATTAGCTCTAAAGTTCCTTCCAGCATTTATATTTTGGATTATCTAAGTTTTTTTTTTAATCCTCAAGAAGTTAGACTAGGTACTGGATACATAAAAGTGCTTAGAAACCTCATCTTGGAGAATTTACTGGAAGCAAAGAGCAATATAAATTAAGGTTTAGAAAAATGTGAAACTTTTTTTTGATGGAGTGAAATGTATATCCTATTTAAGAGAAGTATGAGGAGACTCTGGGTAATGAGAAAAGCCACAAGTATGAATGGTACTCCAAAAACTTGATCTATAAGAACTGAAGCGATTTCACCCATGGAAAACACGAAGCAGCGGCGCAGAGGCACGGTGACTGCATCTGCAGGTCCCCAGAAGGCTTTGCTGGAGGACACAGGGCCAGTTTTTGTTTTCCAGGAAAAACAATGAAAGTGAGCCACAAATAAATAGAGGACACCTCAGGTGTTAATACTTTACATAAACAGCTTCTCTTGTAACTTTTGTTCCTATGTGACATTGAGAAATCAGAATTCATTATTATATTAGGTGATTATGATCAGTTTTCGGGAACCTTTGTATTTTTTTATTTCAGTTTGATTGGATGCAATTTCATTGGCTTGGTGGATTTGCACACAAGGGGCTTCCAGATTGTAGACATCCCAACCTTGTGTGACTCCCTTGAACCCCCTCCCTGCAAATCTACTTGCTTGAGGAAAGACTCTAAAGAACCTCTTTCCTCAAGCAGCAAAGAGTTACTGAATGGAGAGTGGAATCTGACTAGCGGCTCCTCTGTGCTGAAATGTGGTTAACTCTCTCCCACTCTTCACTCCTTCTCATCTCTCTAGAAAGCGGGAGTTAGAGCCAGCAGTGGTGGTACATGCCTGTAATCCTAGTACTTGGGAGATTGAGACAGGAGGGTTGCAGGTTTGAGGCCAGCCTCAGCAACTTAGTGAGACCCTCAGCAACTTTGTGAGACCCTGTTTCAAAATAAAAAATAAAATGGGGCTGAGGGTGTAGCTCAGAGGTAAAGTGACCCCAAGGTCAATCTCCAGTATAAAAAAAAACAGGGGGGTAAAGTTAGTAAAGCTATAATTTAGTAGTGGTGCCAGATGTGAGTTGCTATTAATGACTGCTAGGTCACTGAATCTTTTTCATTATATTCTTTGCAATTGGTAACAACTTGTGAGCAGTCTTTCTTTTCTTTTTTTAATTTTTAACTCCTAGATGCTTTAGGTAGTAAGATCCTTTTTACAGAATGCTAAAGAGAAAGACTCTAAATTCCACATTGTCTTCTTAACCTCTTCCTCTCCTTTCCTTTTGTTCTCAATAGTTAGAACACTGTGACTCCCTCTCATGAGCCTGCTCTCAAGTCTCAAGATCAGTGCCCTCCTTACTTTACACACATGTGTGTGACAGAGGACTGTTTGAAGAGAAGGAAGGAGAGGTGTGAAGAAAGACCTGTTTCTCTGTGGTTACTTGGAGCAGCAGAGGTTGGGAATCATGACTGTGTCTCCATCACTCTGCAAGTTGCCAAACCAGGGTGGGTGAGCATGGAGAGGAAGGAGTAAATAGCTGCTTCTAACTTCAAACTTGCAAATACTCACCCAAAGTTGTCCCCTTCCGGAGAGTGAGAGTTGGTTTTGTTGATGTGACCTACCCATTAGTTAAAAATATGTTTGGGGGTTTTATACCCATAATATAGCCCTGAAAATTATAACTGTGGGTTTTAATGTGGGGCCAACCTGAAATCATTTTGGTCTTTAGGACTAGGCTGTTCTCATCTGTCAGAGAGGGAAGACAAAGGAGAAGGACATGATAGAGGTGGGTCTTAACTTATTAGTGGCAAGAATATCATTGATAAAAATGAAAGAAACAAAAAACCAATAGCGGACATGGGTTTTTGCTTTTCTCCATCCCTTTCGACTTCTTATAAATGAGAGCAGCAAGAGGTCATGGTTAATAACAGAGAACCTGATCTTTCTCTTCTCCTAGGGCACTTCTGTGATTCACCCAGCTCCCCTCTCAATTCCTTTTTCATTCTTGTCTTTGATTTTTATTTTTATGGAAATAAAGTAGCACATGTTTTCTGATCATGCAGAAGGTAGCACTTGGCGATTTTAACAATAGTAGAAAGTCTAAAATGTGTGTTTCGCTAGGTATAGCGGGTCCACAAAAATCAGCAGGGCATTCCCCCTGTGTCTCTAGTAAAAGGCGCAGCCACTTTTCTCTGTTGAGAGATATTTAATAGTCATTCAAGCCTGCTGCAATGGTGTTGGATAGGTATGGCCATGAATCTGACCTCGAGGCAGCAATAGGATGGCAAAAAAGAGTAGACCCATGTTACACTGACACATGCTGCGCCCAAGGGGCAACATTGGGGTAGCTATAGGAAACCTCACTGCTGACTTTCCTTAAGCGTAAGGAGGGAAGTGCCATCCTGCTTGCTGTGTACCCTATGGAAAGAATCACTTTGACTGGTAATGGCCCTGGGGGGAGTTAGATCACCAGCAAACTGAGATGATCTCACCCAGTTAGTTATTTAGGGGGTTGAACCTGATGGCACAGAGGGAAGGCAGTTCTGTTAATCGGTTCATAGCTGATCCAGTGGGTTAACTGCCAGGAAAAGCAGAAGCAAACCCTTGAGAACACTTTTCATCCCCAAATTTAGGAATAACAGGGAGTTCTTTTGCACTGGGAGCATTTTCCCCCTAGGAAGGATAACTTCCCTCAAGGAATCCAGTGAATGAAGCTGTGCACTTTCATCCCGTGCTAATGGACCAGAGTCAGGCACTACCTTAAAGAAGAATTAACTTGGACATACCACACACTTGGTTTGGCTCTGTCCCATACCTGCACTTTTGTCATGGTTGATTAGCCACTTACATCAGATATAAAGCAGGCAGTCTGCACCATGGCTTGAGATAAAAGTATTTTAATACGCTCAGGTCACATATTATCTTAGCCAATAGCAATTTTAGATCATTTTCTTAAAGGAAACCACACTCCTTGCAGTCATTCTTTTTCCAATGAAGAAAAATGTAACATGACAGAAAGCTTTACATATAGCTCTTTCCTTTGAATAATAGTATTGAATCCCTTCCATCCCAAACAATTTTAAATATCTTTGTTATTTCTCTTGATATGCGAAAGATAAGGAAAAATGGTTCCAAAGACCCCGAGTCAAATTTCTAATGAGTTTCTTTAATAGGGGAATTTTTTGTTTTTTACTGCTCTGGTGAGTTTTTCCTTTCCACATGAAACAATATGAACCAACAACAAAAGAAAGAAAAGGGGAACTGTTTCTCTTACTTTAAGAACCTTTAAGGGCCAAAATAGTGGTTTGGTTTTCTGACTGGCAGCTTCGGTTTGCCTTCCCTAAGCGGTCTCGAGCAATTCCCCAGAGGAAACATTTGAAGAGGGTTTTTCTCCCACATGAGAGCGTTTCATCACATACAACCCACAGATTTTGATGGCGAACTCCATGGACCCAGAGTCTCGTTTTGTAGAAGGCGCTGTGGGTACAGGCTTTTCTCTCACAGGTGCACAACACTCCTGCTACCTCAGAAGAGCAGATGAGACTTTTTTCCAAGAGGGGAGCTTAAACAGGGGTTAGTTGTGTGAGAATCAGCCACCAATCAGGTACCCTTTAATTGGCTAGAGGAGGGAAGAGGGGATGGGGAGGAGGATTAAAACTTTCAAAGCACCTCTAGCTGATCTTTCTTTACTACTGCTGGGTGTACACAGAAGTATTGCACAATCTGGCCTGTATTTTTCTCTTGCTGTGACACATATTGAAACACTTTATGTTTAGGTGTGTGTATAGAAATTCATGAAGTTCTTTTATACACTTTCTCAGTCCCAACACAATTCTCATTTAAGGACATGGTGAAAAGATGGCTTTGTGAGCGCTCATCCTGCCCCAGCTTGTGAATTTGGACTTGTTCTTTCCTATCGACCAGCCACCTGATTACTGTCCCTGTGCAAAGGGCACCCGTTCACATCATTTTTTCCAAGCATTTAAACCTGGAAAGATATTTTTTAAAGGACTCACAGAAGCTGTCTTGGGGGGGTTGGAAAACATGGCAAAATTGTTAGCAGACCTTTTGACTGTGCTATTTTTAGGAAGCTAATTGTGTTCTTTTAAAGTACATTTCTGACAATGGGATAAAGTTTTCCTTGCCCCTATTGAAATATTTACAATAAAAAAGTCAACATTAACACCCCAAAGAGATACATTTTAACCTCAGCAGCAGTCAGCAAGAGGGGAAAAAGTGATTTAAGAAGTGAAAAGGGTTTTGTAATATTTATGCTGCTGTTTCTGCCTAAAAGGAATTTTGATTTTACTGTTCAAACAGAAGTTTGTTTTCAAACCAGTTGCTGGTTAAGTAACTAGCCCCTGATCATCGGGTATCCATCAGAATCAACTCCAGCCAAACTGTAAACGAGTTGCCCAGACCTGACTTACTCCCCTGCAGCAACCCCTGGTAGGTCTGCTGCCTGCACACCTCTTACCTTGAGCACGTAAGACCGGGGAGGCAGGCTCGCGGGCTCTCACGGAGAGGACCAGGGAAGCGCTCTGATCCGTGGCGGGTAACATGCACTTGGCTTTTATGGGCAGGTGGGAGGAGCCGCGCCTCATAGTAGGTGGGCAGGGAAGGCAGGCGGGAGGGCGGGCGGGCAGCCCCCGGAGGAGCTGGACACTTCTCTGGGGAGGGGCGGAGAGGGCAGAGCCGGGAGCCTGCAAGAGGGAGGAGAGACAGGGACGTGTGTGTGTGTGTGTGTGTGTGTGTGTGTGTGTGTGTGACAGCAGAGCAAGGAGTGGAGACCAGCGAGGGAGGGAGAGAAATAGAGAAGGAGATCTAGACCACAGATGGGGAAAGGTTGGGGAGGAAATGAATGGGGGGGGGGAGTGGGGAGGAGAGAGAGAATGAGAATGAGAGGGAGAGACAAAAGAGAGGAGACAAGAGAGGCAAGAGCTAGAAGAAATACGAATTGCTTTATTTTCCTGCTGTGCGTGACATTTTGGGGGGGATGGAAACGGATGCGGGTGATTGTAATTGCTAAAGGTGTTTTCTGTGTACTTGAAAAACTGAATAACGGTTCGGGGAGGCAGAAGGGCTCATAAACAAGGCAAAGGAGAGGGACCTGGGCGTCCCAGTTGGCACAAAGTGCCAGGTGGACCCGGACCCGGACCCGGAGGGGAGCAGGCTCTCGCGGCTGGAGTCTCTCCGAGTCCCACCGCCCGCCCGCCGGTGTAACCCAGCGGCATCCTGCACCGCTCGCGGCCATGCGTATCTGACAGGAAAGTTCTTGCTCCACCGGTAGTTTGCAGCTTGCCGGCTGCCCTGGAGGCTGCGGCATGATAAGGTGTCTCCACGGACACTGGCTGGTGGAGAGCAACTTCAGCACCGTCCTCCGACATCTGCTTATGTAACATAGGATTTCAGGGCTCTCTGCCCTCTGGATGTTTTCGGTATTTAAAAATTCCTCTTCCTAACAATTGGAAAATGTCCTGGTGCCGCAGCCCTTTCTCCGTGTGGCTTAAACTTTAAGAGAGGATCCAACCAACGAACGCTGAAGGATCAGGCTGAAATTATTAAGAAATGCACTCAGAGAAAGAAAAACAAGCTCCCTGTGCTGCTCAGTGGTGACTCACTTCCCATCCCCAGCCCGATTTTTGCCACCGGAGGAATCTGAGCGTTTTAAGGGAGAGAACTTGAGACTCCAGGGTGGGGGTACTGACAGGGAAGGGAGAGGCAGGCGGAAGGATGGGTAGGCTGGGAAGAATAAGGGATAACTTTTCCTGAATATATGTACACACATAGACTTGATCAGTGTTCACAACGACCTTATGCATTAGGTTGTGCAGATTTTTTTTTAAATGAATCTCAAAGTGGTTAAGCAACTTGCTCAAGCTAGGAAGAGGTGGAGCTGCAGCTAGCAAACTTGTTAACCTCCTGCCCTCCTCAGTGCACCAGGCTGCTAACACCTAGTGTGGCCGCAGGTCAGGTCCTGATGACTTTGGGTGGTACCAGGCTCCAGGAGAAGGGAAAATGATGGTTAGGAGCAGGTCTTCTCAAACTTGCTAAGACTGACATTTTGGGACGAATGATCCTTTGTTGTGGGGACCTCTCCTATGCATTCTAGAGTGTTGAGCACCATCCCTGGCCTCTACCCACCAGATCCAGTAGCACCACTCACCCTGCATGCCCCCCTCCAGGTGTGAGAATAAAAATTCTCTGGACTCAGCCAAATGTTTCCAAGGGCCAAATTCCCCTCCTTTCTTAAGAACCATTGGTCTAGAAAAGTTCCACGACTATGAAAAAAGATTTTAAAAGAATCTATTAATACCCAATAGTGCCATTCAGATAATAATCATCCTTGCTACCATCTGTGCTGCATTTACACGGGACTTAGTTTTTTACAGCCATATTCCTATCTGTCTGCCTCCAGGGCTCAAAGCCTCAATTGATTCCTTTGTAACTAAGCTCATTCTCAATTGGATACACCTGGAAGTCAACAAAGTCAGATCCCACTTGCTGGGGATGCAAAAGGAAGATAAATGATTTATGAAAGGAGAACTTTAAGATTTTTTTAAAAAATCATAAACAGAAATTTGACATTAAAACAGTTATTTGGACTTACTTGATGTTTTGTGACTGCTTATAGTATTAATATCTATAATTTTTGTTTTATTGTATCCTTTTTACTTATATTGAATAAACTTTTTGGGTGCAACAAATTGTAACTAGAGGTTTACTAGTTAGCAGAACCTAAGTGTTCAACAGCTATCTGTAGTCTGACTAACTGAATAAACAATGGTAATGAGCACTGACACAGAGTAGCCAGTAGTTGTTCATTTAATGATTAAATGAATGAAACAATTAAGGAGTATTTTTGAAAGCTAAAACTATCACACTAACTTTTCTACCCCTTGCTATTTGATCTGACTCTCTCCTTACCCTCCAGAACTCAGTTTTCATCTTCTCAAATAGTGTGTTTTTTGAAGATGCAGTCAAATACATTAAGTGAAATCTAGAAATGAATAAATAACCTATAGGTTTTAGCCCAGAATAGGAGCAATCTATTCTGGGCTAAAACCTAAGGTCAAATGTAATTTTATAGGCAGAGTATCACTTCTGGGACTTTTTAACTTATCAAAGAAATGTGTTCTGGGCAAACAAAGCAGGACCAGTTAGTAAATATCCCCATTGGACTACAGCAAGTCATCTTTTCAATCCTGATTAGTGCCTCCCAAACATTCCAGTTCTATCACATAGTTGTGAAAGATAGAAGAGAGAGAAGGGGGGGGAAGGCAAGAAAAATATATTGGAAGAGAAGGCAATTGTCAGATGTAGGCTGTGTTTTTCTTCTCCTTTTTCCTCCTTCACTCCCTTATTTCAAACCTGAATATCCAGCCAACATAACAAAAGCGCGCCTTTCATTTTATTTGGAAGGAGCTAATGATTAGTTCATTTCTCCAGTTCACACTTGCCTGAATCTGATTCAGTAGCAGCTCTGGACAACAAACTGGGAATCCAGGAATGTGATCTCTGTGCTCTTAGTGCACCCTTCCTAGAATCTCTCCAAAGGTAACTGAGGGTTGAAATGACCTAGTTTGGTGGAAAGAAAGGAATCCAATGACAACATGCTAGATGCTCTGAAGTTTCCATAGTGTGGATGTAATGCCAGCTACAGATGATTACCTTACTTTCAAGCCCTTTGCAAATGTAAGCCTTCTTTATTTTTTGAAGGAAGTACATTAAGACTTAATTAATTAGCAAATATTTATTAAGAATGGATACCAAGTTGGGCGTGGTGGTGCATACCCATAATTCCAGTATTTGAGACAGGAGGATAGTAGATTCAAGGATAGTCTCAGCAACATAGTGAGTCTCTCAGCAACCTAGTGAGACCCTGTTTCAAAACAAAACAAAACAAAACAAAAAATAAATAAAAAGGGCGGGGGGTGTAGCTCAGAGGTAGAATGCCCCTGAGTTCAACCTCCAGTTCAAAAAAAAAAAAAAAAAGAATGGATACCAAACAGTGTGGAAGTATTTAAAGCAGTGGAAAACAAGAGTATAGGTTTGTTCTAACAGAGGAAAAAAGCATGAAGAGTGAAGAGACTTCAGGGAGGAGGTGGCATTTGAGCTCAGACACGGAAAGTAACTCTGGACAGGTGGGTGAGGAGCAGTAGTGCATTGCAGGCAAGGGGGGAAGGTCCACATCTGGGGAAGATGCAGGGATATTCAGAAGATGGCGAATTAGCCAGCATAACCGAAGAGAAGCATGCATGTAGTAGAACAACAAGGCTGAGAAGTAGGAAAAAGAGGTAATACCAGCCTGTGGAAGACCTTACGTGTCACCTCAGTTGTCTGAACTGTATTCTAGGCAATAAAACTCATTGAAGACTTTTGAGAAGGAGAACAACATGATCGAAGTGGCATATTGTCAGCATATCATTTTTCTTTGAATAGAGAGGCCTTTATCATGACTTTGCAGATAAATGCTTGCCTGTATGTTCAAGACATTAGTGCACTTAGAAAGAAGAGTAACTAGGTGTCTGTGTTCTGCAGAGCTGGGGCTAGAGCAAGGCAGACAGTGATGGCTCTAGGCCAGTTTCCCTGACAGTGCCATGCGGGGTTGTAAGAAGGAGGTAGGAAAGGAGGACTCCCCAGGATGGACCAGGATGACAGATGGGATTAATGTGAAGGGTGGTGTCTACTCTGTGTTTCAGAGGAGCCCAGTGTCTTGGATCCTTGAGTTTTCAATGGCCCCTTGGTTGGAAGACAATGGAGCCTGGCTTTTAAAGCTATACATTCACATTTATGTTCTCAAATAGCTAACTTTCAATTATTTGTATGTGCTACCCTTGACAAATGTCAAGCTCTCATTCTTCCTGTCAACCCCAAGTGCTTCAAGACATAAGTGAGGTTGGATTCTGGTCTAGACAAGAATCATGG